>AWUE01017699.1:0-22000 GCA_001974825.2 Corchorus olitorius | reverse complement strand
GCTCCTGAATCCTAATCCTGTTAGGACTAGAATCGGGAAACTACGGGATTTTGGTATTTCCTTGGATTTAAGAGTCATTAATTGGGATTTTAACTCCAATTAGTATTTTATATGGGTTGAGTATTTTCCCATATAAATTATCCATAAATACCAAAGCTTGAGGGCTTGTCCATGACTTGTCTTCAATTAAAACTCCAATCTTCAATTCTTCCTCTTGAAATAAATCTTCAAAGTCTTCAAATCTTCAAATTATCTTCAAATGGTTTTCAAACACGAACTTCGAATCTTCCAAATCTATGCTCAAAATTGCTTTGCTTAAATCTGTGTAAAAAGTCATCAAAATAGCTACAAAAATAGTGAAAAATAACAATTTCTCATTTTCACATCACTTAAAGACTAAAAACACAAATATTAATAAAATAGCATATAATTAAGCATAAATGGGTCTAAAATCATAGTAAAATAGGCATAAAAATAGGGTTGTTTTTGGCTCAATCAACTCCAATCAAGAAAGATGAGAAAACTTCCAACAAGGAGAAGGAGGTTGCGCAACAAAAGGGAGTAAGTCCTAAATCCGATTCTAAACCTTCATCTAGTTCTTCCTCTAAATCTCATGTTAAGTGTTTTAAGTGTCAAGGATATGGTCATTATGCCAAAGATTGTGTCAATAAGAAGGTGATGTATCTTAATGATCATGGTGAGATAGTGAGTGAAGATGAGGAATTCAATTTGGGTTCAAGTGGTGATGGGGATGATGAGGTGGAGTCTGCGCAAGAAGAGAGTGATGATGATAGTACGGATATGCACTTAAGAACTTGATTGCTAGAAAGACTTTGAGTGCTTTTGTGAAAGAAGATGTGCACAATCAAAGAGAAAACTTGTTTCATACTAGGATGTATGCGAATGGGAAGCCTAGTAGTGTGATCATTGATGGTGGGAGTTGTACAAACATAGCTAGTGTTTACCTAGTGAAGGAGATGCAATTACCCACTACCAAACACCCTAAACCTTATAGTTTAGGATGGATCAACGACAAGGAGGAAATTAAAGTTAACAAACAAGTTTTAGTTTCTATTTCTTTGGGCAGGTACAATGAAGATGTTTTGTGTGATGTTCTACCAATGTAAGCATGTCATGTACTACTTGGTCGACCATGGCAATTTGACAACAAGGTACAACATGATGGTGAGGCCAATCAATATACTTTCATGTGTGGTAAGAAGCCTTTTACTTTAATTCCTTTATCACCTCAAGAAGCTTTGAAAGATCAATTGAAATTGAGGGATGATTTTACTAAATTAGAATCTGAATATAGGGCTCAAGAAAAGAAAAAGCATGCTAATTCTAGTTCTAATTGCGTTGAAAACAAGGCTGTTTTGGTTGATAGTTCTAAGAAAGTTGTTAAAGAGTGTATGTTAGCTACTAAGAGTTAGATTAAGAATGCTTTGAATAATAATTCTGTTTTGATCTTGCTTATGCTTAAAAATACACTTGTTACTACTAACAACTTGGATGGAGAGCTTCCAAGCAACATTGTTTCTCTTTTGAGTGATTATGCAGATTTGTTTCCTGAGGAGATTCCTAGTGGTTTACCACCAATTAGAGGGATTGAACATCAAATTGACTTCATCCCTAGGGCGCAAATTCCAAACAAGCCAGCATATAGGACAAACCCTGATGAAACAAAGGAGTTGGAGAAACAAGTTGGAGAGTTGCTAGAAAAGGGCTATGTGCGCGAGAGTCTTTCTCCATGTGCTGTTCCAATTTTGCTTGTTCCTAAGAAGGATGGAACTTGGAGAATGTGTGTTGACTGTAGAGCAATAAACAACATAACAGTTAAGTATCGCCACCCTATTCCTAGATTAAATGATATGCTTGATGAATTGCATGGTTCTTGCTTATTTTCAAAGATTGATCTTAAGAGTGGATATCATCAAATTCGCATGAAAGAGGGTGATGAATGGAAAACTGCTTTTAAAACTAAGTTAGGATTGTATGAATGGTTAGTTATGCCTTTTGGATTAACTAATGCACCTAGTACTTTCATGAGATTAATAAATCATGTTTTAAGAGCTTATATTGGAAAGTTTGTTGTTGTCTATTTTGATGATATACTTGTGTATAGCCGCAACGTAGAGGAACATATTGAGCATTTGAGATGTGTTTTAGATGTACTTAGGGTTGAGAAGTTGTATGCTAATCTTAAGAAGTGCACCTTTTGCACAAACAAGCTTGTTTTTCTTGGTTTTGTGGTTTCTGCGCAAGGTATACATGTTGATGAGGAGAAGATCAAAGCCATCAAGGATTGGCCAACCCCCACCAACGTTGGTCAGGTGAGATCCTTCCATGGCTTGGCCGGATTCTATAGGAGGTTTGTTAAGGATTTTAGCACCTTAGCCGCCCCTATTTCTAGTGTGATGAAGAAGAATGCACCATTCATGTGGGGAAAAGAGCATCAAGAAGCATTTGAGACTTTGAAGGATAAATTAACTAATGCTCCTTTGCTTGTTTTACCTAACTTTAACAATACTTTTGAGATTGAATGTGATGCTTCAAGAGTAGGTATTGGCGCAGTGCTCTTGCAAGGAGGGAAACCCGTGGCATACTTTAGTGAGAAGTTGAATGGGGCTGCGTTGAACTATCCTACATATGATAAGGAGTTGTATGTTCTTGTTAGAGCATTACAAACTTGGCAGCATTATTTATGGCCTAAGGAGTTTGTGATTCACACGGATCATGAGAGCTTGAAGTACTTAAAGGGCCAACAAAAGCTGAATAAGAGGCATGCTAAGTGCATTGAGTTCATTGAATCCTTTCCATATGTGATGCGCTACAAGAAAGGTAAGGAGAATGTTGTAGCCGATGCTTTATCAAGGAGGTATGTTTTACTTTCCATGCTTGATTCTAAGTTTCTTGGATTTGAGTTTATTAAAGACTTATATGCTAGTGATGCTTACTTTAGTGATGTGTTTAAAGCATGTGAGAATTCTGGATTAGGAAAGTATTATAAGCAAGATGGATTTTTGTTTAAAGAATCTAGATTGTGTATATCTACTTGTTCTTTGCGTTTCATGCTTGTGAGGGAATCGCATGAGGGTGGTTTAATGGGTCACTTTGGTGTTGATAGAACATATGAGATATTGCATGAACACTTCTTTTGGCCTAAGATGCGATATGATGTAGGGAAGCATGTTTCTAGTTGCATTACTTGTTTGCAAGCTAAATCTACATCTAAACCCCATGGTTTGTATACTCCTTTACCTATTCCTCATGAACCATGGACTCATATTAGCATGGATTTTGTGTTAGGATTACCTCGTTCTAGGAGAGGTAAAGATTCTATATTTGTGGTTGTTGATAGGTTTTCGAAGATGGCACACTTTATTGCATGGACTAAAACTGATGATGCCATTAATGTAGCTCATTTGTTCTTTAAAGAGATTGTTATACTACATGGAATGCCTAGGACGATTGTAAGTGATAGAGATGCTAAGTTCTTAAGTCACTTTTGGAGAACTTTGTGGGCTAAGTTAGGTACTAAGTTGTTATTTTCAACTACTTGTCATCCTCAAACTGATGGTCAAACTGAAGTAGTTAATAGGACTTTGTCTACCTTACTTAGAGCTTTGATTAAAAAGAACTTAAGGACTTGGGAAGATTGTTTGCCTCATGTTGAATTTGCATACAATAGAAGCATACATAGTACAACTGGATTTTCACCTTTTGAATGTGTGTATGGCTTTAATCCTTTAACCCCATTGGATTTGTTGAGTTTACCTTTGAGTGTGCAAGTTGACATGGATGGGCAACGCAAGACAGATTTTGTTAGGGATCTTCATGCAAAGGTTAGAGCTCAAATTGAGAAGAAAACACAACACTACATGAAGAATGCTAACAAGGGGCGCAAAGAGGTCATCTTTGAACCCGGAGATTGGGTTTGGTTGCATCTAAGGAAGGAAAGGTTCCCTCAGAAGAGGAAGTCTAAGCTATTACCTCGTGGAGATGGTCCATTCCAAGTCTTGGAGAGGATCAACAACAATGCCTACAAGCTAGATCTTCCTAGTGAATATGGTAATGTAAGTGCTACTTTTAATGTCTCGGACTTATCCTTGTTTGATAATGATGCAGATTTGAGGACAAATCCTTTTCAAGGGAGAGGGGATGATGCGCCAAGAACTCATCATGGTGTTGAAGAGTACAATGGAGATCATGGAGAGGATGTGCATATGCGGCAAGGAGGTTTGGAGAAGCTTGAAGATGCTAAGGAAGAAGTTTCAAGCTCATCGGAGTTGCCTAAGATGCCATTTGATCCATTGAAGATGCCATTAGGCCCAATGACAAGGGCAAGAGCTAAAAGGTTCAAGGAAGTTTTGTTTGGCCTCATTAGAGTTCATCTTGAAGAGTTAAAGGCCATCGGAGATCATTTAAAGCCCATTGGAGACCATCATCAAAGGAATATTCCCATCGATTCCAAGATATGCACACTACTTGAAATCGATGAGCATTAGGTCATTAGAGTTGTAATTTGGCCATTGTGGGCTTGATTCTATCTTAGATTAGTTATTTATTTAGTTAAGAACCTTATTTGGGTTGGACCTTGTTTGATTAAGTCCAATCCTTAGCTAATTTTCTATTGGTTGTATTTTTGGATAGTTTCTAGAAGCCTCATTAGGGTTAGCCGCCTATGGCTATTGAGGAGGCGGTTTAGGGGGTTTTCTAAGGGGGGTTGCGCAAGGCCTTGCCTATATAAAGGCTTTACGTCCCCCTTGTAAACACAAGTTAAGTTTTCAATAAAGAATTTGAGGTTATTCACCCAATTTGATTATCTTAGCTTCATTGTTCTAGTTTGAGCAAAACTTAGGGTTCTTCAATCTTGTAGAGTCCTAGCAAGCAAATAAGTTGTGTTGCTTGATTGTTTGTGAATCTTGTGTTCTTGAGTTAACAATTGCAGGTCTAATTGGAGACTTAGGGCCGACGAAAGAAGAGGAATCACCTTGTGAAGGTCATCAACATACACATCTAGAAGTTGAGGAAGTTCAAGTCGACTTTGATAGATATTCAAGGCTAGATTTGAATGTAATACAACTAGATTCGTATCAGATCTGGGCTTCGACCAAAACACGAAAGTTGTAGCCATCAGAGTTAGCTTTCCAACGCATATTTATACACCTCATTTGGAGCTTTGAATCAAAATTTATGGATGTTTTCCCGAACTGTCGCCAAATCTGGAAAGTATTGAAGTAGCTTCAAGAGGAAGTGACATGGAAGTGTCGGCGCTGGCTGCTGGGCGCGCGCGGGACAAGGACCCCGACTCCACCTTGGCGCCCACATGGTTGCCTTGAGTGCCCATGTGGTTTGCTTGAGAACCCAGGTGGGCGGTGTCACGACTCCAGCTGGGTGCCCACATGGTTTGTCTGGAAACCCATGTGTTTCGCCTGATCACCCAGATGGGCTGTGTCATGGCTCGGTACTTGGACTTGTCTTCTTGCCTTGAACTCTTCTTTGCTCCTTTGCCTTGAAAACTCTTAGCAATCAACTTTAAGACTTTGATAAGTATAAAATTGACTCTTCAAGCTCTTCAATCACGATCTTGATAAATCATCCAAAAAGGTCCCAAAAAGGTACAAAATTGATGATTTTGTACTTTTCTTCTTGTCAACACCTATGAACACAAATATAAACAATATAAGGCATAATCAAGCATAAAATCCCCAAAAAGCATAGGAAAATGACCATAAAAAGATGCATAATTTTGGTCTGATCACTCCCTTAATCGATCCAATGGACCTCCCCTAGCAACTTCCCTTGGTGGTGGAAGTTGAGCTTGGATAGCCCTTTGTTGATTTTGGGCCTCTAAGGTATCCATCCTTTGATTAAGTTGAGTAGACATTGTGTCCATTCTTTGCACAAGAGTTTACAACAAGGTAGCCATGTTTACTTCCTGATTTTCTCCAACCCCCTTATCTCCCATTGTAGCTACAATAAAAGGTTAGTATCGATAAAAAAAATCCTCACAAATAGTGTCTCACAACACACACACACACACACACACACTTGTTTACCACAACTTGCTCTCGTGTTTGCACTCAACCTATATGGGTTGGCTGCCCTCTAATTACTCTTGATGATCTCACACAATTTTGCCTTTTACCACTCCTTTTAGCTTCAATAGGTCTAATAAGAACAACTTGTAAGGATTACTTCGCTCTTTTCGTGATCTACTTGAGGAACAAACAATTAGTAGCAAAACTTAAGTGAATCAAGGGTAAGTGATGATACGAATCTAGTTGTTTTAAGATTCAAATCCACCCTTGTGACCCGCCAAGAATCAACTTGAACAACTTTCAACTTCTATATGTGTATGTCGACAATCTCACCCAAGCAATCTTCTTCTTTCGTCGGCCTTAGACCTCCAATTAGACCTGCAATTGAACACCTAAGATCACAAGATTCACAAGCAATCAAGTATCACAGCTTAATTGTTTGCTAGGACTCTACAAGATTGAAGAACCCTAAGTTTTGCTCAAACTAGAACAAAGAAGCTAAGATAATCAATTTGGGTAAAAACCTCAATTTTATTAATCAACTCAACTTATGTTTACAAGAGGGGTTGGTGCCTTTATATAGGCAAGAAGGGGGGGGGGGGGGGGGTCGGCTCTGATCTAAATCCTAAGCCTTAAGGGTAAAGGAAAAAGGCTAGGAAGGAGCTAGGAAAGATCCTACTCCTTATTCTACTAGGAAAAGGAAAATAACAAGTCCTATTAAAACAAGGATTGGACTTAGTCAAACAAGGCCCAACCCAATGTCATCTAAACTAAATAAATAGCTAATTAAAATAGAATAATGCCCACAATGGCCAAATTACAACTCCAATGGCCTAATACTCATCGATTTCAAGTAGAGTACATACCTTGGAATCGATGGGAATATTCCTTTGGTGATGATCTCCAATGGGCTTCAAATGATCTCCAATGGCCTTGAACTCGTCAAGATGAACTCTAATGAGGCCCAATAATGCTTCCTTGAACCTTTTAGCTCTTGCTCTTGCCATTGGGCCTAATGGCATCTTCAATGGATCAAATGGCATCTTAGGCAATTCCAATGAGCTTGGAACCTTCTCCAATGAGCTTGGAACTTGCTCCAATGATCTCCTAGCATCTTCAAGACCATGATGAGTCCTTGGCGCATCATCCCCTATCCCTTGAAAACGATTTGTCCTCAAATCTGCATCATTATCAAACAAGGATAAGTCCGAGACATTAAAAGTAGCACTTACATTACCATATTCACTAGGAAGATCTAGCTTGTATGCATTGTTGTTGATCCTCTCCAGAACTTGGAATGGACCATCTCCACGGGGTAAGAGCTTAGACTTCCTCTTCTCAGGGAACCTTTCCTTCCTTAGATGCAACCAAACCCAATCTCCAGGTTCAAAGATGACCTTTTTGCGCCCCTTGTTAGCATTCTTCATGTAGTGTTGTGTTTTCTTCTCAATTTGAGCTCTAACCTTTGTATGAAGATCCCTAACAAAATCTGCCTTGCGTTGCCCATCCATGTCAACTTGCACACTCAAGGGTAAACTCAACAAATCCAATGGAGTTAAAGGATTAAAGCCATACACACATTCAAAAGGTGAAAATCTAGTTGTACTATGTATGCTTCTATTGTATGCAAATTCAACATGAGGCAAACAATCTTCCCAAGTTCTTAAGTTCTTTTTAATCAATGCTCTAAGTAAGGTAGACAAAGTCCTATTAACTACTTCAGTTTGACCATCAGTTTGAGGGTGACAAGTAGTTGAAAATAACAACTTAGTACCTAACTTAGCCCACAAAGTTCTCAAAAAGTGACTTAAGAACTTAGCATCTCTATCACTCACAATCGTCATAGGCATTCCATGTAGTCTAACAATCTCTTTAAAGAACAAATTAGCTACATTAATGGCATCATCGGTTTTAGTGCATGCAATGAAGTGTGCCATCTTTGAAAACCTATCAACAACCATAAAGATAGAATCTTTACCTCTCCTAGAACGAGATAAGCCTAACACAAAATCCATGCTAATATGAGTCCATGGTTCATGAGGAATAGGCAAAGGAGTATACAATCCATGAGGTTTAGATGTAGATTTAGCTTGCAAACAAGTAATGCAACTTGAAACATGCTTCCCTACATCATATCGCATCTTAGGACAAAAGAAGTGTTCATGCAAAATTTCATATGTTCTATCAACACCAAAGTGACCCATTAAACCTCCCTCATGTGATTCCCTCACAAGCACAAAACGCAAAGAACAAGTAGGTATACACAATCTAGATTCCTTAAACAAAAACCCATCATGCTTATAATACTTTCCAAATCCAGAATTTTCACATGCTTTAAACACATCACTAAAATAAGCATCACTAGCATATAGGTCCTTAATGAATTCAAATCCAAGAAATTTAGAATCAAGCATGGAAAGTAAAACATATCTCCTTGATAAAGCATCGGCTACAACATTCTCCTTACCTCTCTTGTTGTGCACCACATATGGAAAGCTCTCAATGAACTTGTATCGCACACCATATGGATTGAGTTCAATTTCTCTAATGGATGACAATCCACTAGGAATTTCCTCACAAAAGTAAGCTACAAACTTCCCTCCTTGTATCAAAACAAGTCCAATTCCTCCAAAATCACTCAAACAAAACACAATTTTGCTTGGAATATCTCTAGCCAAGTTGTTAGTACCCATTAGTGTATTTCGAAACAAAGGTAAGATCAAAACAGAATTATCATGCAAAGCACTCTTAATCGCACTTTTAGCTAACATACACTCTTTAACAACTTTCTTAGATATCTTTTTTTCTTTCAACCCAAACAGTCCTATTTTCACTACTATGATCAACTAAAACAGAATTGTTTTCATCAAAATTAGCATCCAAAACAGAATTCGTTTCATCACAAACAATACCTAAAACAGATTTAGTGTCATCACAAACAACACTCAAATTAGGTTTAGTATCATCGCAAACAACATCTAAAACAGATTTAGTGTCATCACAAACAACACTCAAATTAGGTTCAGTATCATCGCAAACAACATCTAAAACACTATTTCCAACTAGGGCTGTTTTATCATCAAAACAATCAACAATTTTAGGTTCGGACTTACTCTTTTCTTTAGCCCTAAATTCATCATCCAATTTAGCAAAATCATCTCTCACTTTAATTTGATCTTTTAAAGCGTCTTGAAGTGATAAATGAACTAAAGTAACAGGCCGCTTACCATGCATAAAGGTGTACTTGTTTGTCTCACCATCATGCTTCACCTTGTTGTCAAATTGCCAAGGTCTCCCAAGTAACACATGACAAGCTCGCATTGGTAGCACATCACACAAGTCATCCTCTTTGTACCTACCCAAAGAAAGAGTAACCAAAACTTGTTTGTTAACCCTAATTTCTTCTCTACCATTGATCCAACTTAAGCTATAGGGTTTAGGATGTTTAGAAGTAGGTAGTTGTAACTCTTTCACCAAATAATCACTAACTATGTTTTTACAACTATCTCCATCTATAATCACACTACTAGGCTTTCCATTCGCATACATCCTATTATGAGACAAGTTCTCCCTTAGAACATCCCCTTTTACATAGGCACTCAAAGTTCTCCTATCAACCAAACTAAGTGGAACTTGTTGATCTCGAACCCCCAAGGCCTCTAATCTTGTTGTTATAGTGCCTAATTGTTGCATGATAGCTTGCAACGAGGTAGCCACATCATTGGCTTGATTTTGATCTCCCATTGTACCTACACACAAAGAAAAGTTAGTAAAAATTCCTCACAAGTGTGTGTGTGAATTACCTTTGTTGTGCTCTCGTGTTTGCACTCAACCTATGGATTGGCGATCCACTACTCTCTTAATGATCTCACAAGATTATGCCTTTTTCTAGCTTCAATAGGCCTAATAAGAGTAACTTGTTAGTGCCTTCTTTCTTCTCGTGACCTACTTGAGGAACAAACAATTAAGAGCAATAACTTGAGTGAATCAAAAACAAAAAGTGATCTATACAATTCAAACAGCCTTTTGTCTCCCAAACTTGATGCACAAAACACAATTAGCAACACAAATCAATCAATTTAATCAATTATAAACCCTAGTACCACTTAGATCCAATTTGTACCACTTGTCTCCAATAGGGTTTAAACCTGAAATTCTTCAAATTAGATCTCAATTCATAGCAAAAGCAACCCAAGAATCTCAAACAAACAATCAATTAGGGTTAGATGCAAACAATTGACTCAATTGCTCAAAACAAACCCTAATCCCCAAATTCTCAAATCAAGAACCCTAGTTCCTGGAAAAAATCGATTTCGACACAGATTTTTTTGATTTTTTCAATATTTTTCCCAGAATGATCACACTAAAAGAAGTCTAGATCTCCAATTTCAAAGCTTTCCGAGCTCAAACGAAGCCAGAATAAATTTCACAATTTTCTGGTCGAAAATTTTTTTATTTTATTTTTTATTTTTTGATATTTTTCGATTCAACTACAAGGTATGAGGACTCCAAATCTGAATTTTCAAGTCGATTGGAGTTAAGATGAAACCACAATAATTTTTTTAATTTTCGGAATTTTTAGATCTAGAAAATTTGAAAAACTTTGATGGATGAGATGGATGAAAAACTTGATGATAGATGAATAGAAGGAAAGATTTACCGATTGAAGATGACAACCTATGCTCTGATTACCAATTGATACGAATCTAGTTGTTTTAAGATTCAAATCCACCCTTGTGCCAAGAATCAACTTGAACAACTTTCAACTTCTAGATGTGTATGTCGACAATCTCACCCAAGCAATCTTCTTCTTTCGTCGGCCTTAGACCTTCAATTAGACCTGCAATTGAACACCTAAGATCACAAGATTCACAAGCAATCAAGTATCACAACTTAATTGTTTGCTAGGACTCTATAAGATTGAAGAACCCTAAGTTTTGCTCAAACTAGAACAAAAAAGCAAAGATAATCAATTTGGGTAAAAACCTCAATTTTATTAATCAACTCAACTTATGTTTACAAAAGGGGTTGGTGCCTTTATATAGGCAAGAAGGGGGTGGCGGCTCTGATCTAAATCCTAAGCCTTAAGGGTAAAGGAAAAAGGCTAGGAAGGAGCTAGGAAAGATCCTACTCCTTATTCAACTAGGAAAAGGAAAATAACAAGTCCTATCAAAACAAGGATTGGACTTAGTCAAACAAGGCCCAACCCAATGTCATCTAAACTAAATAAATAGCTAATTAAAATAGAATAAAGCCCACAATGGCCTAATACTCATCGATTTCAAGTAGAGTACATAACTTGGAATCGATGGGAATATTCCTTTGGTGATGATTTTCAATGGGCTTCAAATGATCTCTGTAGACACCGAAATTTGGGTTTAATTATTTTTGGGACAAACCCATTATTTTTAGCCTAGGTTTAGGCTCATGTTTTAATTTCTTTTATGATCTATGTAAGTGGGTTTATTTTTACTCAAGTAAATTGAGCCCAAACCCAAAAAGGGAATGAGTTTAGGGTATAAAAAGACTAATGAGTCTAGGGTTAGGGGGGGAGACGTTTTTTACTCTGAAAAGACAATTCAAAACACTATCCCTATAGACAACTCACAGCCGTCAACACCTAAAAAAATACTTTGATCAAAAACCAAAAGCACCGAAATTGCCAGCAAGGTTTTTGAGATTTAGATTTGGTTGCTTTGAAGTGTCGCAATTCAGGTGGTGAAGAAATTGGAGTATATCAATTCTGGAGTAGAAAACAAAAGTGTTCCAAGCATAAAAAGGAAAAGTCAAAATTGTGTTCCTTTGGCTTTGGATTTCACGTGGCTTTTAAGTGGTGATCCTCTAGTTTGGTAAAATTCCACTTTCATACTCATAACTTCTATTTGTAATTAGTTGTTAGTCACTTTTCTTTATCCAATAAAGTTATGCAGCTTTGGGATTCAACTCATTTCCGTCTTTTAAATCATGATTCTTGACATTTAAATCCTTGATTTGAGATTTATTATTTGACTGATGTATTTAAGTCCTATAAGCTTCACCATGTTATGCGTTTAAGCCCTTGATTGCCTATTCAGTTTCTGATTTGTATATATTGGGTCCTCTTTTTTAAATTTCATATTTTGCTTAGGAATTAATTCTTAACAATTTAATTTAATTTAATTTAATTAGATCCAAATTAGGATTAGTTAGTTTATTTTTTTTATATACATGCATACATATTTAATTGTTGCTTATTAATTGCTATTAATTGCCATGCCACTAAAATCAATAAACGTAGCCTTCCGAAGAAGGGCTTTTAGTGAGTGATCGAGTTTTTGGGACTCGCTAAATGTCTCTGAGGATGAGAGGGTTTCTTTCGAGATGTTTCGGAGTTCCGTGCATATGTCTCGAAAAGAGCTTTCAATAACCCAGGACTACGTAAATTGATCTAATAATTTGATTTTGCATCCATCATTTGCATACATGCATTAATTAGAAAAAAGACATTAAAAAAGGCCAAAAAAGATTTTTTATTAGAACTATTTATCCATTACTTAATTATTTATTTATTTTAATAATTTTCTTAATAGGCAAGATTAGGATAAAATCAACCAATTTCATTTTGATCCACATAGAATCTGGTTAGATTAATGGTATCGTCGTTTGATGGGCGTCTCACGGGTGCTCATCCTTCCCTGAACGTAATGGACTCCCGAACCCAGACTTAGGTTAGAAGATCAGATCAGTAGGCTTAGTCAGGTTTTTGCCAAGCGTGAGACCTAACTAGGTTTTAATGGTAAATAGGTGACTAATCACACCTAGAAATTGGTTAGTGGCGACTCCTGTTGTTTCAGTCGGAGCGATAGGGTTCCCGGACCCACACGTTACGACAATCTCCAATGGCCTTGAACTCGTCAAGATGAACTCTAATGAGCCCCAATAATGCTTCCTTGAACCTTTTAGCTCTTGCTCTTGTCATTGGGCCTAATGGCATCTTCAATGGATCAAATGGCATCTTAGGCAATTCCAATGAGCGTGGAACCTTCTCCAATGAGCTCCTAGCATCTTCAAGACCATGATGAGTCCTTGGCGCATCAAGTGATCTTAAAACCAAAACAAACCAATTTGAAGGACTCTTATCTCGATGTAGGTAGTGCCAATTTGCTGCACAAACACAATCAAACAACCAAATCGCAATATCCAATTTCAAGCTCTTAAAAACCCTAGTTAAACCACTTAATTTCCAACTTGATATTGATGAGCTTCCAAACTGAATTCTTTCATATTAATACTTCAATTACAGCAAAAGCTTCCCAAAATCTTCAAAACAACTTTCAATTTCTCAAATTAAGGTCAAATTGAACCCTAATCAAGAAATCCCCAAAAAACCTACAAGAACCCTAATTCCCAAATAACCTCCAATTGATATGAATCTAGTTGTGATATATTCAAATCTACCCTTGAATTCCTCCAAAGATCAAACTTGAAACTCCAAAAACACCAACTTTTTTTTTATTTTTCTTTTCAATTTTCACTATTTTTCCCAGAAAGATCAAGATGTTAAAACCCTAACTCTAAAATTTTAGCCAATTCTGACCACTAACGAATGTAGAACAAAAATCACAAGTTTCTGGTTTTGTTTCTTTTTTTTAAAATATTTTTCGATATAACCTTAATGTATGAGGACTCCAAATCTCAAATTTCAACTCAATCGAAGCAACAATGAATCTAGAATAAAAATCACAAGTTTCTGAATTTTTTATTTTCAACTTTGTGATATGGATGAAGATGGAACTAGAACTTGATGAGTGATGAATAGAAGGATAGATTTACCGATTGAAGATGAAAACATATGCTCTGATACCAATTGATACAAATCTAGTAGTTATTGGTTCAGATCCACCTTCAAGACCTGCCAAAGATCAACTTGAATCACCAAACTCCTAGACTTGTAGTTGAATCGATAAACCTGATCAAGATCCCTTCTTCCTTCGTCGGTCCTAGATGATCAATTAGACCTGCAATTGACAACCTAAGATCACAAGATTCACAATTAGATAATCACTATCTAATTGTTTGCTAGGACTCTACAAGATTGAAGTAATCCTAAGTATGTTCAAACTAGAACAATGAAGCTAAATTCTCAAAAGAACTCTCTTTGATTGGAAAACTTAACTTCGTTTACAATAGGTGATATGGATCCCTTATATAGAGGTAAGGGACGTCCTTAACCTAATCCTAAAGAAGTATGGGCGGTGATCGAGCCAAAATAGACCTTATTTTTATGATCATTTTCTTATGCTTTTTGGTATTTTTATGACTGATTTAACCCTATTTTATAAATATTTGTGTTTTTAGGTCTTGAAAAGAAGAAAAGTGGAAACTTGTTGTTTTTCACTATTTTGGAGCTAATTTGATGACTTTTGTCACAAATATGGACTTAGCAATTTTGAGTGAAGATTTGAAAATTCAAATTTCATGATTGAAGATTTATTGAAGATAATTTCAAGAATTGAAGACCATTGAAGAATTATTTCAAGAAGCAAGAATTGAGGATTGAGTTTAAATCGCGAAGGATTGAAGATAAGGCTTCTCCATAGCCTTGAAGACCCTGAAGACATGGATTTATGAGTATTTTATATGGGATAATACTCAGCCCAAAGAAGCCCATAATTGGAGTCAAAGCCCCAATTTGCGCGGTCCAACCCTGTGGAATTATTCAATTCCCACAACTCTTTCCTATTTGGATTAGGATTCAGTGCAGTCTCGGTAAAACAGCCATAACTTTCTACTCAAACCTCCAAATAAGGCGTGTGAGTAGGCGTTGGAAAGAGGATTCCGAGATCTACAACTTTTCTTTGAAGCCCAAAGCCCAGTTCTGCCATCTTCAAGCTCGAAATTGCTTTTGAAGTTTCTGCATAAATCTAGAATTTTCCTGAAGACCAAAGTTTACACTAAGAAGACTTTTAATCCAACTTGGAGACCAAGTCAAGACCTCTAAACCGCCCTAGCCTCTTCCACTATAAATACCCACCTTTTTTTGGCCCTAGAAACATATCAATTCACAATTTTATTCTTCTTTCTCTTAGAAAATAGTTTTAGGTTATTTTTCTCTAGTTTTAGGAGGGGATTGCCGCACCCTCTCTTTGCATAGAGAGTTGCGGCAACCCTAGAGTTTTGCAAGGAGGATTCCGGCCCCTTCAAGTCTTGTAAGTTTTCTTAAGCCTCTCATGGATTTTTCGAAATCCATGATTAGCTAAATTCTTAATACTTCTTATCCTTTGGTGATTTCAATCAATTAATTATGGTGATATTTGTGTGCTTATAATTTGATGTTTGTTCTTGATTGATAGTTTGCTAATCTCTGTTTTATTTTATGATCTTGATGGTTATTGATTTAAAAGGCCTATAATGATATAATTGGATAGATATATTGTTAAATCAAGCTTAGAATTAACACCTCAAGTTTGATTGTGTGGTAACAAATTGGAGGCGACCTAACCGGCGGTCCAATGGGATTAACTTACCTTGTTTGCTAACCGTGAACGAGTTTGGTTTTACTTGTTATGCATGTGTGAATAAATTGTTCTTGATGCTTTGTTCTTTAGTAATTCTTAAGCCTCAAAAGGGAAATTAATTACTAAAAGAATGATAGGGATAATTTAAGCCTCAAAAGGGAAATCTTATCAAATATACATGTTAGGGTTTTCCCTAGACCAATTATCTAATCAAGAATTAAATATTAAATTCATCTTTTAAATCAATGCTTAATAGTTAATTTGATTGATTTCTATCATTGGAGAAGAATTATGCTTTCCTATTATTGTTTTCTTTATTAATTGCCATAGTTTAGATTTAATTTACTTTGCTTTATTTTAAGATTAATTGTTTTTAGGGGATTAAAAATAGCACTGTTGATTTTACCCACATCTTTTCCCTGTGTTTGAGTAATTCTTAGAGAAAATTTAATCTTTGGATAAGTCTATTCCCCTTCTCTGTGGGATTCGATATTGTTTATACATCAATTTACAATTGAGGGTAAATTGGTCTTCACATAAATATTACTAAGATGAGTGGTCAAGATTTGATTTCAAATCATGAAGAAATTCTACACCACCCTGATTCTAATTGAATTAGGAAATTCTTGTAATTAATTAATTAAGGCCGAAATTATTAATAAATAATAATAATTTCGAAATTATTATTATTATTTCCATATATGCCGCCCAAAAATAGGAGAGTGGCAAAGAAAGTCAATCGGAGGCAGTTTCCTTTAATATTGTTGTCTACTAGGGAGGCAAACAAGTAAAAAAAGAAAATTGCTTGTCATCTACCCATGAGATGAAAAATACCTCATGGACTTACTAGCAAGGCCCAAAGTCATCTCCTATGTAGAGGAGAGGCCGCCCTCTGCCCTGTTGAGAGATATTTTTCTCTTCCTGCAGGAAGGAGGCAGAGAGCTAAAGTTTGTCAGCAAGAGAAACATCTATGCACGTGAGAGAGGCATGAGATTTTCAACCTCACACCTCCTCCATATAGTCGACCAACCATAGTGGAGAAATCGCCTAGCCCTTTTCCCCTCCCCGGGAGGCAAAACTGTAACTTGTATTTTGTTCAATTAAGGACAAAATAGTAAAATTGATCAATTGAAGAGGCTAGAGGCTGTGATTTCTACCAAGGAGCATACCATGATGATCCTTGAGCTATGTAGATCATCTTAGTAAAATTTCATCCTATTCTGACATCGGAGTAAAAACTTATGCCCGGTTTTCAATTTAGGACGTTTTAGGGAGTGAAAACAAGTTCACCATGAAGGAGAGCTCGAATTCACTTGAATTTTTTTCCATAGTCTTATGGAGATAATCTAGGCCTACTGGTGAAATTTTGGTTTATTCCGAGATCGTTTGCAACTTTTGCACTCTTTTTCAGTTAAGGACATATGGCTTTCTCACCCCGGTTTAAGCCATTTTCTTAATTAATTATTATATATACTAAATAGCATTTGAAACACCCAATGAAATTACTAAAGGCTCCAAATCAGGATTGATGAGGAGCCAGCATTTTGTCCTTTTTTGTCTTTTCACACTTGGTAAATTATAGAAAAGTCCAAACTAGATTTTTATCTTTCCTTTACCTATTTGGTCATTTTGGATTTTTGTGATACTAGATAAAAAATAGGTTAATCATTTAGGTATTGCATATTTTTAAACAGTAGACATTATATAAGCAAGCTTTACAATTTAGATAATATAACATGTTTCAAGCAAATCCAGTTTTCCATTTATATATTAATAGTTGCTATTTAGAAATATAATAAATTTTAGATCATGTTGTAACTTTGAAACATTTTTTCAACATCGAGCGATTGCATTCAATAGAAGTAATTCTTAAACAATCCAAATTTGTTAACGTTCGATGCGCCAGCACGAACCGAACCACTTGTTTTCATGATTTGAAGAGCTAAAAATGACTAAGTATGAGTAATTTCGTGGCCTTGATGATCAAAGTCCAATTCATGATGTCAATTGGTCACTGCTTAGTCAAATTAGCTAAATTCAGTACAAAAGAAGCAACGAAGGCATGCTGCAGTGTGATAGGAAAAAGGAAGAATTAGCATCAACCACCCAGGAGGAAGATTTCCATCTCCCATCCAGGCAATGTGGCGCCCTGACATCTATTTTCCTCTCTCCCTAGTAGTTGGAAGCAATCAGAAGGAGAAAGAAGCTTTACTGCACCTTCCTGGAAGCTGTCATCTAACTAGGAGGAGAATTTCGCCTTTTTCAGCAAGGCAAGCCCATGCCACCCCCTATATAAAGGGAGGCCATTCTCAGGTTTTAGACAGATATCACTCATCTCAAAAACCAGCTCCTGAAGCTACAGACTTGCTCCGCGCAAAAAACCAAGCTCCGTGCTTATTTTCTCTCTGGCTCTGTGCCATTTTCCTCTTGTTCATCACGAGTTCTTACTCGTTCTTCATATTTTTCTTGTTTAGATCTTTTCTCAGGACAACCAAACACTTTTTTAGTGTTTTTCCCTTGTTTTAATCTTGTCTCCGGACACAAAAACACTGTACACGTGTTTCTCTTTCATCAATAACAAATCAAATTGTTATTTTCTTTTCAAATTCAATTGCAATCAAAGAAGATCTCCCAGATCTGATCCAGTTAGAGGAAGGCCCATTGATGGAAAGTAGTTTGCTACGGATCCTATAATTTAAATGCTCCGATGTGACTTTGATCCAATCCCCACAATCGCTCTGATCTTTTAATCTACTGCTCCGCGCACCAGATCCAGTTTTTACAACCTCTTTGTCAATTTCAGCAAATTGACTGGCACGCCCCTATGCTGTCATAAAGGATTCTCCGTGAAAACTCTAGCAAGAGTTTTTTGGTGCAACATCTCTTTTTGGCACTCCCGGTGGGACAAGTACAACTACTCTCCCTCTCTGGCGTCCTTCCCTCTCTTTGTCTCTCTACATAGTCGGCGATCCCCAGCTCTCCTCCTCCTAGTCCCTCAGCAAGGTGTCCGCCTCACTCAAAGGTCAACACCAACTTACTCTCCTCGACGCTTGAAGCAGGACAAGATAGCATATCTCTCCTCCTCCAACGCCACCAGGGTATAATTTCTTTTACTTTTTTTGTTTATTTACTTTAAGTTTTTTTTTACACAACACAACTATGACACCTAAGAATGGAGATAAGAGGCCTCAAGACTCCTCAAGCCAAAGCCCACGTGGCTCTACTAGCAAGGAGGAAGAGGACTCTCCTCCTAAGTAGACAGATGTTAACGTGTGGCGAGCTCTTGAAGCCATTGCTCAGTCTCTTGAAAGGTTAAACACCTCTCAAGATCTCATAGTGCAACAATTGGCTCAACAAAGACCGACTTCCAAGAGAACATCCAACAACTCATCAACAAGATGGAAGTTGGACTCGGGGGGCAAAACCAACAGTTGCCTGGCGCCCTACCTGCGCCACCTCCTCAACAGGTGATCAACAATGAGGTGAACAACCAACAAGTTCCTCCTCCACCTCTTCCTCCTCTAGGAGCTGTCCAACCTGCACTTCTCCCTCCACCTATGGCGCCACATGTCCCTAATGGTGCCAACCAGGTGAGATTTCCACCTCAAGTGGAAGTGGTTGGTAACAACAACTTACCACCTCCTAGGGAGGGAGCAGTAAGGGGTGAGAATGAAGCTGATCTCATCCCTTGACATCAGGAGGCTGCAGATCACGTTCCTAACAACATAGAAGAGGAAGTCAACAATGTTGAGCCTCGAGTTGTTGCCTATGTACCACCTCATGTGAGGAATGTCAATGGCAATGGCAGAAGGAATGGTCATCAACGCCATCCTGCTCCACACCATCCACCTCAAGTTGCTGAGGTACAAGGACCAGTCAATCAGAACCACATCAGGGAGATGATTGAAGATATGATTGGCCCCGCTTACAGAAGAGTTGGAAGGCCATCATTCCAGAAGCGTTATCCTGAGGAGTATGATAGACTCTATCCTCTCCCTCGAGGATACAAAGTCCCTGACTTCACTTGTTTCTGCGGAACTTCAAGTGAGCAGACGACTCTAGAGCACATTGCTCGCTTCACTGTGCAATGTGGAGAGGCTAACTCTGGATATCACAAGCTTCGTCTCTTTCCTAACTCAGTCACTGGGACGGCTTTCACATGGTACATCGACCTACCACCCAACTCAGTAAGGACTTGGTAAGAGATGGAGAGGTTATTTTATACACAGTTCTACAGGACTGAACCAGAGGTCTCCATGGCTGACTTGTCACGCCTCTATCAAAAGAAAGGGGAGTCAGCTGAGGAGTACTTAGCTCGCTTCAAGGAGCTAAGGAACAGGTGTCGCACACCTCTCCAGGAGGTAGAGTTCGTGCGCCTAGCTCAAAACGGACTTGACATAGAGCTTCGAAAGAAGTTCAAAGGAGTTGATTTTAGAGACTTCTTCGAGATGTCAACCAAGGTGACAAGATATGAGACTCTCCTACGAGAGGAGAATGAAAGAAGTTCATCTTATGGCACTTACTATCAAGAGCCAAATTTTGAACTTGAATAGCTGAGGTCAAAGCTGATTGGCCTATTGAGTGTCCATGTCTGATAAAGGCAGGAGTGGCACACCCTTATACTCAAGAGAGGTTTGTTGCTATGTACCAGAGACAAGCAGAGAAGAAACCTTATGATGGAAGTAGGACTTATTCATTTGACACTTCAAAAACAAATTAAGTCTTTGACTTCCTACATAAGTCTGGTATGATCAAGCTACCACCTGGACGTGTCCTTCCTTCACCTGAGGACATCAAAGGGAGAGAGTACTGCAAGTACCATGACTCCTGGAGGCATCCAACCAACAACTGTACTGTGTTCAAGGACATAGTACAAGAGAAGACAGAAAGGGGAATACTAAAGTTCCCTGAGCCTCTCAAGAAGGATATGGGAGACAACAAGGACCCTTTCCCAACTCCTATACACATGGTTGCATTTAATCTTCCAAAAGATGGACAGCTAACCAGTGGGGATGCAAAGGAAAAACAGGATCCTCTGCACCACATGTCCTTACATGGACATGACGGTGGCGCAGAAAGCAACAAAAAGGGAGATGTTTCCTTCCTCCCAGGAGGCGTCACCTCCACCATAACTCCAGATGATCTTGCTAACGCCTTAGAAGAGGTGATGAACAAGATGGAAGTTAGAATCCAAAAGATGATCCAAGAACAAATAACCAAGAATGAGAATGGCTTCAAACAAGTGCAAGAAGCCATCTCTGTAATAGAAACAACACTCGGGGGCAAATACAGCAGCAGGTGCCGCCACCCTTGGTCACACTACCTCAGTTATATCCACATCAAGTTGTCATACTCCATCCACACCAAGTGGCCACCCAAGTCTCACCTCTTGTAGAAGAAGTTGTTGACAAGGTGATGGCTAACTTTGGAAAGAATGGTCACTTGTTTACAGAAGGAAAGGAAAAAGGTGTGACCATGGTGCAAAAACCCTTGGATTATCAACTTGCTCAGCCATTAACTCCAAGGTCAGTGGCATTGAAACACAAGGCTCCTAGAAGAAAGTTGGAGTTTTCTCCACCTAGGGCAAAGAAGCAGGTAGCGCCATCCACTCTAAAAGTGACGCCACCCACCTACTCATCTGCTTCATCTTCATCTAGAAGGGTGCAATTAAAACAAACTCCAACTTCTCATGCACAACCAAAGACGGTCCAGTCAACTTCAAGGGTTCAAAGTGGTGTTTGGCGAAGGGTTGAACATCCAAAAATCTTTAACCAACCTACTCAGCAAAATAAGAAGACTTGGAGAAGGCGAGAACTCCGTAAAATAGCCAAAGCAAGAGAAGAAGTGGAGATGAACATGAACTCCATACTCCAGAATTTTACTGCTGGCTCCACCACTTTCGATATGGATGATGGTGATTATGGGTCCACTCCAGTCAAAGTAGATGTTGGTGCCACTAGTCCATCTAGTGATGAGGCCACTTCTACTAGTAACACCACTCACAATACTGATGACAACATAAGTATGGGAAGTGGTGAAGGAGATAGCACAAGTCAACTGTCTCAAGAAGATGATGAATGCTCGGGGGGCAATGAAGATGGCGCCAAAGCCATTGAGGAAGATGAGGTCACTATTGATTGCACCAGCGGTAAAGATGACTACACCGAACATGATGAAGACGAAGTGGTAAATGAGGAAGTTACGCTCGGGGGGCAACTTTCTAACCACTATGACTTTGAGGAAGTTGATGACTCCATAGAAGTCACCAGCTCCAAGGGGATTGAAGACTCTCCTGAAATAAAAAAAAAGATACAACAAGTGTGGATGAGGTGCTCAGCCGACTTGATGCTTTGTTAGCCAAGATAAAATCTGGTCTGAAAATCACGAAGGAAAGTCAGAGCAGAGAAACTTTGGAAGTACCCAGGAGATGGCAAGTAATGCCCGGGAGGTAAGAGGAAT
>AWUE01017696.1:0-16698 GCA_001974825.2 Corchorus olitorius | reverse complement strand
GGTCGTTTACTTTTTTTGGTCAAATCGGGTTCGGTCAGTTGGATGTGTTATCATGTTTAGATCAAGTTTTTACTGTTTTACTTATAATTAATTTCAATTATTATTATTTTTTAATTTAAACACAATGGGTAACGTGCAACGCACGTGTAAGTGAAAACTAGTAAATATAAAAATACGAGTTCTTGTAAAACTTTTGAATCGTCCATTATACCCTTATTTTTCAAATATATTTCTTAAATACCATTATTTAAATTTAAAATTTTATATTTTTACTCAACTAAAACTCTATTTTTATTTAATTAAGTCTAATATCCTTATAACTATTTTATTTTTACCAATTTACTATTTTATTTTAATTAAAATACTTAAATATTAGAAAATTTTAAATATACTTTTATAATATTACTCAATTAAAAACTCTATTTTTATTTTATTAAACCTAATATTTTTATTAAACTCTATTTTATTAAACTCAATTAAAGGTTGATTGAGATAGAAGATGGTGACCTGTGCGATGAAGCTTTGGCCAGTCAATAGAGAATTGTAGGGAGCTCAAGGAGAAAATTGAAGACTACATCAGAAGGGCCAATTAGCTGCAGATTAGTCAAAATGAGAACGGGGAGTCTGTTGGATAGGGAATTTCTGAAACTTTGGTGCCTATATCACACATGCATATCACTTGCATTATATTTCAGTTTTGGATATTCTTACTCAAATTTTCTATTGATTGTAGTGATCAAAATTGTTGCATTTGTTTTCTTGAATGAAAAGTTCATTTTGATTATGGTGATCACCACTAAGAAACAATTCCCAATACAGTCAACTAGGGGCAATAATTTTCATCTGGGCAATGAGCAAATGAATGGGTTTTTAGTGAAAGCTTTTGAGAAATAAGACAAAAACTCTTTATAGTGAAAGGGTTTTCTTTAGAATTAAAATGTTTTCGAAATAAAGGGATGGTTTTTTTGAAAAGTGACAGCAAGACAATTTGTTTCATGTCAATACTGAGTTTAAATTCTACATTTCCTTGATCCCAAAAAGAGCCCATTTTTTTGGAAACTTAATTGAACCAAAAATTTCACATCTTCAAGATATTTTGTTACCTTTCCACATATGCCTTGAGGAAGATTGTTTTTAAAAAAGTCAAATTCAAGTCTCCTCCAAACCTTGTAGAGGCAAATTGGTCCATAAATGCAGGGTAGAAAATCCAAGTTGTACCTTTTCCGAGAACTCTGGTTTTCAAGAGACTTTTCATGTCCTTATGAGGAAGGCAAGCAATAATCAACCAGGGTGGTGGAATAAAATGCTGAAATGCACCATTACAAAGGTCAGATGAATGAAAGAGAGGCAAACATCAGCTGTAAGATTCCCATCAGCAAAAGAAAAGCAAGTGAAAAAAAAAGAGAAAAAGAGAAAAGAAAATGTGAAAGAAATGGACTGATTGAGACGTCATGCATTGGCACAACTTTTTGGATTTTGATCAAAGAGTTTTTCAAAAGTCAAAGATGCTTTTCAAGAAAGTGGCTTTTCAAGAAAGTGTTTTTCAGAAAAGGGTTTTTCTAAAAATCGGTTTTCGCAAGGGTTTAAGTTTTCCAAGGTTACCTTTCAATGTCCAGGCTTGAAGTGATAAATGGCCTTCTTTCTTATTCCTTTCTCTTGCAGAAAAATTATCCATTGTTGTCCCCTTTGAGCCGAATGAATTTTTCTTTCAAATGAAACTTAATGAAGGATCACCCTCCACTTTGGGGGGCAAGGATACAGAGAGGGTTTTGTCTTAGCAAATGAAAAGAAGATTTACATTTGAATTTGGAAAATGGAGCAACCCGTGATACCGAATCGAGTTCACAAAAGAGACAATGAACTCGCTCCATCGAGAAAGAAAGTTCAAATCAAAAAGGAGAGGAAAAGAAAAATGAAGAATGAAGAAAAAAATTGAAAAGGAAAAGAAAAAGTTGAAAAAGCAAAAGACGGAGGAAAGGATGAGCTTGACGGAACTCTTCACAGGACAAAGAAGTGATCCTTGATCTAATCACCCTTAAATACATTTTTGAGCCTTCTTATCCTTTCTTTGGCGCGCTCAACCCAAGCCCACATTACGTGCCTAATAAAGTCCATCTTTGATCAGGTCGGGATATTGAAATGAAAAAGATTTTTTTTCAAAATGTGATCTTTTCAAAAGAAAAAGTTTTTTTCCCCTCAAAATGCAATCTTTTCAAAAGAGAAAAAATGTTTTTCAAAAAGATTTTAAGATAAAATTGGTTTCAAGAGTTTTTAATGCAAGTGCGTGGCGAGAAAAAAAAAGGGAAAAAGAGAAGGAAATGATAAGGCTCTAGGGTGAAAACCTGAAAGGGTAGTCTAGAGCAAGAATGAGAATTCTTGAGTCTTCATAAGGACTGTCAAAGCAGTCAAATAAAGTAGGATCTCTTTCGCAGCATTGAGCATTGATTTAATTCACGGAATAAGAGTTGACAAAGTCATCCAACATTCGAACCTTTTCAAGAGAAGCCGATACACTTCTTTTTTCGAGAATTGCCTTTCCAGCCCTTGGGAACCTCTTGATAGTCAGTGTTGACTCAAATCATTTTGAACAAATGATGATTTGAAAATGTTTAGAAAAGAGTTTAGAAATGAGTTTGCTAAACATTTGCATTCCATTTTTGAGTCTAAGATGAAGCGGTCAAAGTCTTGGCAAGGGGAGTCTTCTAAGTGGTGGTCATCAAATCTTTTGAGAAAAGTTTCTTAATTTTGGAAAATCGGGGCAATATGGGCAGTATTTTTCTGACAAAAAAGTTTTTAGGGGCAAGTGAGGTAATATTTATGTGAAATCATTTTTAATCATAACATGTCTTAAGCAAATCTAATTGCATGATAACATATTTTGGACTTTGACTTTTGGTCAAATTTTGTTGTAGGAAGACAAAGAAGTTGATACAAGGATTGATGTGGGGTAAATGAATCTGCTTCAACGGATCATCTATGTGAGATCCAAAGCAAGGAGTTTTGTCAAGGAGACATTTGGTTATAGAGAGAAAGTATGGCAGAACATCACATGTCTTGAAGAAGAAGCATTCAAAAGTTACATAAAGTAGAGTCATCAGGGCATGACATAAACGAAGATGGAGTGATTCATAAATATTGAAGAATTAGTCATGGGGGCATCATAGAGAAGAACAAGACATCACATAGCCTAGTAGGCAAAGAAGGAGCCAATGAGAGGACAGGGAACCAAGATGAGACAATAGCCAATAATGGCTAAAGAAGAAGTCAAGAATGGATAGATGAAGAGTCAAGTACAGGTGTTTAAAGTGATCCAATGCGGTCTTTTCACCTTCAGGCATCTAGCGCGATCTTTTAAAGTTTTCAGAGATTTAAGTTGATCTTCATATAACCCTGTGCGGTCTTTCGTAGAAGTTTTCGGAGATTTAAGTTGATCTTTAGATGACCCTGTGCGGTCTTTCATAAAAGTTTTCAGAGATTTAAGTTGATCTTCAGATAACCCTGTGCGGTCTTTCGTAGAAGTTTTCAGAGATCTAAGTTGATTTTAAGACGACCCTGTACGATCTTTCATAGAAGCTTTCAGAGATCTAAGTTGATTTTCAGATGTCCCAGTGTTGTCTTTCATAGAAGTTTTCAGTGATCAGAGTTGATCCCCAGATGATCCAGTGCGGTCATTCCAAAAAGTTTTTAGAGATCAGAGTTGATCCCTAGATGATCCATTGCGGTCATTCCAAGAAGTTTTTAGAGATCAGAGTTGATCCCTAGATAATCCGGTGCGGTCCTTCTAAGAAGTTTTCGAAGATCAGAGTTGATCTCCAAATGATCCGGTGCGGTCCTTTCAAGAAGTTTTCGAAGACCAGAGTTGATCTCCAAATGATCCGGTGCGATCGTTTCAAGAAGTTTTCGAAGATCAGAGTTGATCTCTAGATGATCCAGTGCGGTCATTTCAAGAAGTTTTCGAAGATCAGAGTTGATCTCCAGATGATTTAGTGTGGTCGTTTCAAGAAGTTTTCGATGATCAGAGTTGATTTCGAATTTGATCCAATGTGGTCGTTCCAAGAAAAATTTCCATGGTTAAGGTTGAATCTTAAATGATCCAGTGCGGTTAGTTAAGAAGTTAAAGATTGAAGAAAAGGAGCGGAAAGAAGAAAAAGTTCAAGCGCAACAGTATCTACGTCTTTGTGTACTTCCCGTTCATATAGAAATATGAAAAGAACGCCTTTGTGTCTTTCAAGATTCTCAGAAAGTCCACAAAGAGGGGCAGCTGTAGACACTGAAATTTGGGCTTAATTAATTTTGGGATAAGCCCATTATTTTTAGTCCAAATTGAAACTCATGTTTAATTTTTTTTATGGCTCCATGTCGGTGGACTTATTTCTTTTCATGTAAATTGAGTCTAGATCCAAAAAGAAAATGACTCTAGGGTATAAAAGGCTGATGAAGTCTAGAGTTTTGGGAGATTTGGAGGTTAAAAAAACGCAATTAGGCAGAAAAATTTGGTTGTTGAATAAAGAGAGTTCGAAAAAAAAAGGGAGAGAGAAGAAAGGATTTAGTTGTTTGCGGCAAAAAAAACATTGAAAACAAAGCAGAAAAGGGGCACGTCTTCCTATATGCACATGACGTGAACAATAGCAAAAAACAAAAGCAAATCATCTCTTTTTCAGTAAGGTAAAATCCTCTTTTATGTGCTTTATCTTTCCGTTTCTTCTATGTAAGCCCTTTGATTTGTGTTGATTAATGAAAAGATTTGTCCATGTGATTCTGTTGCTATTCGATTGAGTCTATTAGCCTTTGATTTTGGATTCCATTGAAGTTTTTATTATCTTGGGCCCTTCACATTCAGTTTAACTTCAGATCTCATGCCATCTAGTCCTTTTACGTTATGATTATGATTTCAGCATTTTTTTTTCTTTCCTTCTTACTGTTGAAATATGACAATTTATATACATGAGTTAAGATTTGATAAATTTGGGTTTTTTTTTAGTTTTTTTTTATTTAATTTAGGAATTATTTTAATCTTAATAATATTAACTAGAACCAAATTAAGATTAGGTCATATGTATTCATATTAATGTATTTTAATTTGTATGTTATTTATTAATTGCAATGCCACTAAAATAACCAATAACCATAGTCTTCTGAAGAAGGGACTTTCACGAGTGATCGAATTTTCGGGACTCGTTGAATGTCTCTGAGGATGAGAGGGTTCTTTCGGGATGCTTCGGAGTTCCGTGCATATGTCTCGAAAAGAATTTTCAATAACCCAAGACTACGTGAATTGGTTTAATAATTTGATTTTGCATTCATCATTTGCATACATGCATTAATTAGAGAAAAGACATAACAAAAAAGGCCAAAAAAGATTTTTTTATTATAACTCTTTATTTATTATTTATTTACTATTAATCTTTTTATTTATTAATTTAGCTATAATCTATTTATTTACTATTATCTACTTATTTTTTTTACCTACATATTTATCTATTTATCTCTATACCTCTTTATCTAATTATCTATATACCTATTTATTTTTTTATTTATCTATTATTTTTACTTATTTATCTATTTATTTTTTTATTTATTTATTTATTTATCTATCACTTTTTTTTATTTTCTTTCAATAATTTTCTTAATAAGCAATATTAGGATAAAATCAACCAATTTCATTTTGACCCATATAGAATCTGGTTAGACTAATGGTACCGTCATTTGACAGGCGTCTTAAGGGTGTTAATCCTTCCCTAAACGTAATGGACTCCCGAACCTAGATTTAGGTTAGAAGATCAGACCAGTAGGCTTAGTCAGGTTTTTTCCAAGCATGGGACCTAACTAGGTTTTAATGGTAAATAGGTGACTAATCACACCTAGAATTTTGGTTAGTAACGACCCCTGTTATTCAAGTCGAAGCGATAGAATTCCTCCGGACCTACACGTAACGATAAGTAGCAACATTAATTTTACGCCTTTGAATTAGGTGATCTGTATATATATATATAGTGCTTTAATATACCAATTGATGATAAGGTCATATACTACTCTTTTCCATAACTTGGTTCACTTATTAATGTTCGATCATGATTTGATTGTTTTCTTAATTACTGTTGCAGTTTCTGGAGTCTCTTCCAGCTCAAGTCTGGAGCAAGGCTAAAACTAACGGTATGGGCTATCAAACAAACTTGTGAATAAATTATTTAAAGGTTCCTTTGATTTGAAATCTATGACTCTTTCTGATATATAAAATAGTGGTATATATATAAGTTTCTCTATAAATACTATCTAGGAATATGGATGATCTGGACTAATTAAGTTTTATGCTTCTTGATTTCGTTTTCTTAGGCTTGTCAATCATGTATTAAAATTGCTAATTTAGCTGTAGATTTAACCTCCTTTCCAGTTTTGAACTAAGAAATCAAGTTGATATGAAGCCACAACATACACAACAAAGGAGAATAGGATATAAAGGAACCATTAATCAAGTTTTCTTCTTATAAAGGTCTTTGTTGATTTAAAGTCTGCACTTTATGCATGAATATATATTTTCATATTCAATAATATTGGTTTAAATGGCTAATAGAGGATTTGAATTTTGAAATTAATAATTGGACATCTGAACTTCTAATCTTAATAAGATGTTTCTGTGTTGTTTCAATCACATATACTCTTTACTATCACAATAGTAGTATATATGTTTAATAGTGCATACATTGAAAAAGTATATACTGTATAAGTAAATTAATGTGGTGGTTGCTGGGAATCACAGAAGGTTTATATCGCGAGAAGACTATTGCAGTTGTCAGGCTACTATCAACATTACCAGAGATTGTGAACATCCGTGGTTTTAGGATATTGAAGGACGATCTTATTGTGGTCACTAAGATATTGAGTAGCTACCCTAAGATTAAATCACGCCTTCTATTCCATGAAACAATATCTCAAGATTGTGTCCTTAACATATTAGCTGAAGTTTACAAAATGGCAACAATGGAGCGAGAGAAATACAACCTTGATGAAATTGAGCGTATGGAGGATGGGATTGAAGAGTTGGAGTTTGCTGGTTTAGATATTGCATGGCTTAAAGACTTGGTGGTACAGGCTCGAAATAAGGTTGAAGATTATGGGGATAAAGATCGATAAGGACCTAAGGGAATATACGAGAAATAAGGTAAAGGTTGAAAAATTAAGGGCCAGGATAAAGCTTTTAAATGAAAGGGAAGCCAAGATTGATGAGTATGTGGCCAAACGGAAAAGAGCTCAATGATGTTTTAAATTTTTAATTGTTATTATGCAGTAAGGCTTAGTATTTAAAATCAACCAAGGAAATCAAGATGGATAAAATAACAGTGTAAGAAAGAATGAAGTACAAGATTAGCTAATTAATTAATCAAGTTAAGCAAAGTAAAGCTAAAGCAAACCAGAAATGTTAATAAAAAACTAAGTCAAATATATATATATATATATATATATAAAACGTTATAAGATATAAAAAATCTGTAAGAAATATTATTAATATATAAGAAATCAAAAGATTAGCCAAATGATAATAATAGTAGCAGAATCCTAATAATATCAAATCAACATAAATAAGAAATTGCAAATATATAGAACACGTGACAAATTAAACAACAATCAGATTAAATTAACTCTATAAATAACAAAAGAAGGGTTTAAAATAAACCGAAATGTTGCTCGAGGCTTGCCTGTAGCAGTTTCCTTAAAACAGATTGCCTGCCTCCCGTGCTTGAGGATGAATCCAGACTCTGTTTCCCAGGATACAACGGGTCAATATTGAGTAAGAGGAAGCACACCCTCTTCTTAACGAACCAGAACAATTTTGGAACACTTAAAACTAATGTAGGAAAGAAAATGAGGGAGAGAGCTTTTTGCTTTTCGGTGTGTTGAATGCAGAAATGGAGGTCTCTATTTATAGGCCAAGGTAGGGGTAAATTTGGAAAGAAAAATTTAAGAAAATCAGCCCAAAAATCAGATTTAGGAGATATTTTTGGTGATTTTATTTATTAAAACCTTCCCATGATCTGAGTGGTTGAGTTATTTTCTCAACCACTTGGACTTGGCATTTTCACCAATTTTGACTTGGTAAAATGTCACAGGTTTTTCCATTCAAACTTTCCAACAATCCCCCACATGAATGAAAAACCGTTTTATTTTGACTCGATGACAGTGTTCCATCAATGACACCTGCATAGAATAGGTAGGTGTTACCCTTTGAACCTTCCACTGTGAAACATACAGACTTTACTAGCTGTCCAGTAGACATGATGTCCTTGAACTGTCCTGCTTTCTAGTGTAAATGTGCCATACATTTCACACAAGTATCATTTTATTGTTATTCGGTTCTCATGATTATGTTCGTTTTGGCCATGAACATCAACCTGGTTCTGCGAGAGTTTCAGAGAATTGAGCCCCCACAATTCTCTTTTGAAGCGGCCTCACTTCACTCTTACATAGGTGATTTACTTAAGTTTCAAGTAACTTAAGAATCATTAAAGCAATTCATTGCTAGCCTAATCCATTCACGTCACTATTTATTTATAGGATTGGGTTGAGATTATAGTGACTACTTTAAGTCCTTATAATTAGGTTGTCCCTTTGAACCTAGATCTTGGGATCTCCAGTCAACTAGGTTGGGTTTCCTTTACAAGGACTTATTCTTCAACGGGCATGAGTCACATTCCTTTAGCCAACTTCTCAACTAGCTCTCTATTCAACCCTTTAGTTAGCGGATCCTCAATGTTATCCTTTGACCTTACATAGTCAATAGTGATAACTCCAGTTGAGAGTAGTTGTTTAATGGTATTGTGTCTTCGACGCATATGTCTAGACTTACCATTATACATATCATTATGTGCTCTTCCAATTGCAGATTCACTATCGCAATGAATGCAAATGGGAAGCACAGGTTTTTCCCATTTTGGAATGTCCTCTAAGAAATGGCGGAGCCATTCGACTTCTTCTCTACATTTATCCAAAGCAATGAATTCAGATTCCATTGTGGATCTAGCTATAACAGTTTGTTTTGAGGACTTCCAGGATACAGCAGCTCCAGCTAGTGTAAACACATATCCACTTGTGGATTTTGTGTCCCTTATATCGGAAATCCAATTGGCATCACTGTAACCTTCTAGGACTGCCAGATATCTCGTATAATGCAATCCATAATCCTGAGTATATCGTAAATACCTAAGCATTCTTACAATTGCTTTCCAATGGTCCGCACTCGGATTACTCGTAAATCTGCTGAGTTTACTAACCGTATAAGCAATATCCGGTCTAGTACAACTCATTAAGTACATTAGACTTCCAATTATTCTCGAGTATTCTACTTGAGAAATTCCTTCTCCTCTATTCTTAGCTAGATGGAGACTTGTGTCTAATGGAGTTCTTGCAACTCCAGAATCGTTCTTGTTAAATCTTTCAAAGATTTTATCTATATAATGTGACTGATTTAACACAATGCCTTCTGATGTTCTTTTGATTTTAATTTCTAAAATCACATCAGCAAGTCCCATGTCTTTCATGTCAAATTTCGAATTTAACATGTTTTTGGTAGACTTGATCATTTTATCATTGCTACCAATAATAACTATGTCATCTACATAGAGGCATAAAATGACATAGCCATTTTCTGTCTCCTTTGTATAGACACACTTATCACACTCGTTTATTTTGAAGCCATTGGTAATCATTGCATAATCAAACTTTTCATGCCATTTTTTAGGCGCTTGTTTCAAACCATTCAGTGATTTTACCAATTTCCAGACTTTCTTTTCTTTCCTTGGAGCTATAAAGCCCTCGGGTTGATCCATATAGATTTCTTCATCTAGATCTCCATTTAAGAAAGTTGTTTTTACATCCATTTGATGTACTTCTAGATTCCTCAATGCTGCGATTGCAATAATCATTCTAATTGAATTTATTCTCGTCACAGGAGAATAAGTATCAAAGTAATCTAAGCCTTCTCGTTGCTTGTATCCTTTGATTACAAGTCTGGCTTTATATTTATCTATTGAACCATCAGGTTTCAATTTCCTTTTGAAGATCCATTTTGATCCCAAAGGTTTACAACCAAGTGGAAGATCTACCAACTCCCAAGTGTGATTCTGTAGGATAGAATCAATTTCACTTTGAATTGCTTCCTTCCAAAGAGGTCCTTCGGTGGAATTCACAGCCTCAATATAGGTCTGTGGTTCTTGTTCTAACAAGTAAGTTAGATAATCATCTCCAAATGATTTTTCCACTCTTGCCCTTTTGCTACGTCTCGGTTCTATTTCATTTTCCGAGTCATGACTATCATCATCATGATCTTCTTAATTCAAAGATTCATGTGTTCGTTTTGACGAACTTGCTTCATTATATGACTTATACGGAAATACATCTTCGAAAAATGATGCATTCCTAGATTCCATTATCGTATTCTTGTGTATATTCGAAATTTTCGAATTATAGACAAGGAACCGATAAGCACTACTATTATGTGCATACCCAATGAAAACACAGTCCACTGTTTTAGGACCTATCTTAGTTTTCTTTGGTAGTGGAACCGCCAACTTGCAAGACACCCCCACACTCGCAAGTATTTGTAGGATGGTCTCCTGTCTTTCCATAACTCATAAGGAGTTTTGTCTTCTTTCTTTCGGGGTACCTTGTTCAAAAGGTAATTACTTGACAAAATGGCTTCACCCCACATATTTTGAGGTAACCCTGAACTTAACAACATCGCATTCATCATTTCTTTCAAAGTGCGATTTTTTCGTTCAGCAACACCATTCGATTGAGGAGAATAAGGTGGAGTTACTTCATGTATTATTCTGTGTTGTGTACAGAATTCACCAATAGGTGCTTCATATTCGCCACCTCTATCACTTCTAATCTCTTGATTTTCTTATTAAGTTGATTTTCAACTTCATTTTTGTAGAGAGTGAATTTCTCTAATGCTTCATCTTTACTTTTTAGCAAATACACATGACTATACTTTGTACAGTCATCAATAAAGGTAATAAAATATTTACTACCACCTCTTGTTTGTACGAATTTTAGATCGCATACATCACTATGAATCAATTCAAGGGGTTCGTTATTTCTTTCAATTGTTTGAAAAGAAGACCTTGTTAATTTTGCTTCAATGCAAATTTCACATTTCTCTTTTGAATTGATTTGGAAAAGGGGAATATGGTCCAAGTCAATTAATCTACGCAATGTTTCATAATTAACATGACCTAGCCTACCATGCCATATATTTGAACACTCAGTCAAATAAACAGAAGAAGATGAAGCATTTTCATTATTATTTAAAGTCATTACATTTAATTTAAACAAGCCATTAGTGGCATACCCTTTTCCCACATACACGCCATTCTTGGACAAAATAACTTTGTCAGCTTCAAACACCATACGGAAGCCATGCTTGTTGAGGAGGGACCCAGAAACCAGATTCTTGCGAATCTCTGGTACATAAAGAACATCGGTCAGGGTCACAACCTTTCCAGAGGTCATTTTCAATGGCACCTTTCATTGCCCCTCAATAGCTGATGAGGCAGAGTTTCCCATGTATAGCTTATCCCCTTCAATTGGAGTGAAGGTAGTGAACATGTTCTTGTCCGTGCAGACATGTCTTGTAGCACCGATGTCAATCCACCATTCCTTCGGGTTAGACCCAACCATGTTCACTTCAGAAACTAAAGCAACCAGGTCAATGTCATCCTCGAAGACACCACCAGCAACCATGTTGGCTTCTTTCCTTTTTGGAAGCCTGCAGTCGGTGGATTTGTGGCCCATCTTGCCACAATTGTAGCATGTCCCTTGGAACTTCTTCTTGAATATGCCACCTTTTGGCCCCAGCTTCGGGTTCACCAGCTTACCCTTGCCTTTGAAGCCTTGCTTGTGCTCCACGATGTTAGCTTTTGCAAACATCGATGCCCTGCGCTCGGGTTTCCGATTATCTTCCTCAATTCGGAGCCTCACCACAAGCACGTCCATGTTTATCTCCTTTCGCTTTTGCTTGAGATAATTTTTGAAGTCTTTCAACCCGGGAGGTAGTTTTTCAATCATTGCAGCTACCTGGAAAGACTCACTCAGTGTCATGCCTTCAGCTTGGATTTCGTGCAAGATGACTTGAAGCTCTTGCACCTGAGCAGCCATAGACTTGGAGTCCACCATCAGAAAGTCGAGGAACCGTCCAACGATAAACTTCTTGGCTCCAACATCCTCAGTCTTATACGTGTGGTCTAAAGCATCCCACAACTGTTTTGCAGTCTTGTGCACACAATATACATTGTATAAAGTGTCAGTTAAACTGTTTAGCACATAATTCCGACAAAGGAAATCGGAATGTTTCCAAGCTTCAAGCGCACTGACAGCTTGCGCATTCAATTCGCCCTCAGGCATCTTAGGAGCACTCTCCGTCAAGAACCTTGCAAGGTTCAAGGTGGTCAGATAGAACAACATCTTTTGCTGCTACCTTTTAAAATTTGCCCCACTAAATTTTTCCGATTTCTCACTATGAGCTAGTGGAACCGTTGTGGGCATTGGCACAACGGCACTGGCATCCGAACCCGATGCATGGTTGGATGTTTTCACTTGATTGACTTCATCCACTTTCTCAATTTCTGTTGAGGAACTCATACTCTCTTAGGATGTAAAAATGATCTGTTTTAAGATTGTTATGCAGTAAGACTTAGTATTTAAAATCAACCAAGGAAATCAAGATGGATAAAATAACAGTGTAAGAAAGAATGGAGTAAAATAGATTAATGTAAGATTAGCTAATTAATCAAGTTAAGCAAAGTAAAGCTACGTGGTAATTAAAGGAAAGCAAACCAGAAATATTAATCAAGGACTAAGTCAAATATATATATATATATATATATATATATATAAACGTTAATTATAAGATATAAAAAAATCTGTAAATGAAATATTATTAATATATAAGAAATCAAAAGATTAACCAAATGATAATAATAGTAGCAGAATCCTAATAATATCAAACCAACATAAATAAGAAATTGCAAATATATATAACACGTGACAAATTAAACCATAACCAGATTAAATCAACTCTATAAATAACAAAAGAAGGGTTTAGAATAGATCGAAAATGTTGCTCGAGGCCTGTCTGTTGCAATTTCCTTAAAATAGATTGCCTGCCTCCCGTGCTTGAGGATGAATCCAGACTCTGTTTCCCAGGATACAACGAGTCAATATTGAGTAAGAGGAAGCACACCCTCTTCTCAACGAACCAAAACAATTTTGGAACACTTAAAACTAATGCAGGAAAGAAAAGGAGGGAGAGAGTTTTTTGCTTTTCGGTGTGTTGAATGCAGAAATAGAGGTCTCTGTTTATAGGCCAAGGTAGGGGTAAAGTTGGAAAGAAAAATTCAAGAAAATCAGCCCAAAAATCAGATTAATTTAGGAGATATTTTTGGTGATTTTATTTATTAAAACCTTCCCATGATATGAGTGGTTGAGTTATTTTCTCAACCACTTGGACTTGGCATTTTCACCAATTTTCACTTGATAAAATGTCACATGTTTTTCCATTCAAACTTTCCAACATTAATTTATATAATTTACAAACTTGATTTGGATCTTTAATTGTCACCTTTGGATTTTTGGATGTTTTGCTTGTTCTCGGATAATGAATGCATGGCTTTGCTTTTATTGCAGTTTTTCTGATATTCTGGTGTTCATAAGCTTCTGATTTTGTTTTTAATGTTCCTTAGAATTAGGATTATAAATTTTTTGGGTTGGCAATGGCATGTTGATGAATAGGATTTAAGGATGTTTATCTATATATCCATACTTCCTTTGAATAGGATTTAGGATTTAGGACTTAGGATTTGATCAGATTATTTATTTTAAAGAAACCATTTCAATCAGAAAGATTCTGTCTGGACTCTGGACAAAAGAGTCAAGCTATTAATATTCTCATTTTCTTCTTATAGTTAGTAACATTTCAATTACAATTTTTAACTCCTTTGGGATGCAAAAGGAAAATTTTGACTGGAAACAGCTTGCCTGCAACTAAATGGATTCTAGCTAAGGGCTTCTAAGATTGTCCATATAATAAGTTCCAGTTTTCTCTCTTCTGTGGATTCTATCTCTCTTCTGTGGTCAACATAGACCAAAAATGGATTTAAGTTGATGACTGGCAAGGGATATCTATTTAATTATTATTATTATTGTTTAATAAAAAAAACATGCTTAACAATTGTGCTAAACCTGATCATAAGAACACGACAAAATGGCAAATATTCTTGTTGAATTTCAATATCTGTATACATTTTTCTGTACTCAGTTTGGTGGAATAACAACATTAATCAAATCTGAATTTTGTATACAAGATAATTTGATTACACTTATAAACATGGATATATATAGTTTTCCTTAATATTAAATCTTTATGCATTGAATTAATAAATGAATATCAATGAACAGTTAGGCTTTTCGTATGTATTCTGCAAATATTGTTGCAGCAGTTTGGAAATTATATATGGAACCAAATGAAGCAGCTTATATTAGCCCTGATAACTCATAGTCAAATACGCTGAGCTGATGATCTTGTTGTTCAACATTATTCTGAGTACTACTGAAACCATTGTTATTATAGCAATAATTATAAGGAAATGGCTGATCAGCAGTATCCAAAAGCCATGACTCCAGATTCTGATATTCCAACCAATTCCTCTGTTGGTAATTTGTCGACAAAGGGTAGTAGACATGATGATCATCCTCAAACCTCGACATCATTTCATCAGTTGTCGGAATCTGATTTATTTCTTCCAATTGATGAAATGCTTGGTCGTCGAACATGTAATTGTCACATAACTCCAATGAACTAAATGATGAATCCGTAGACAAAATTGTGGCGGCGGCAGCAGCAGCAGCAGGCATAATTTGATCATCTCCTTCTAATTGGTCATCAAGTTCAATGACAGGGATCTTCGACTCACGAACTTGTTCAGGCTTAGGATTATGATCACAACTAGTTTGGGTCGTTGTCTGAAATCCTGTTAGTTCTTGAACAAGTTTCTTGAAGCTTGAACTATTTGTAATGTAGACTTTAGGCTTCAAAACTTTTATCAGACTATGAAGTTGCTTCTCATGGTGATTCTTGTTAGATGGTTTTGCTGATGCCGGATGAGTGATTACTTTCTTTCCCATTGTTGTTTCAAGGAAATCTTGCTTGGGTTTGGTCTCAGGAAAGACATGATTGAAGACATAAATATGAAGATTTTTGTAATGAAATATGGATAGGTAGTGTGGGCGTTGGGGTTATGCAGGACAAGAATTTAGTCATAAGGATATGAGTAAAAGATGCTGAAAATGATGGTTTTTTTGCTAAATTCATCATCTTTCATAATAGGAGTCCATACCAAACAAACATTAACCAACCCTTAATTATCAAATACTATGTGTATAATATACTAAACATTTTCTTTTTTCTCTACCTCAAACTTTTACCAAGAATATATGCCCAGCTTTGTAGTTTCCATAAAGATAGAGATATAAGTACCAAAAAAATAAAGATATAGATATGCTTTGGTCAATTTGTTATAAACTCTGTTTTCAGGTATCCAAGTCCACAAGATAAGGGATTATAGTATAAATAAAATAAAATAATACTAGCAATTGTGCCAAAAAAATAAAATCATGGCAATTTTTAACTTTATCTTTGAAAAGTTGCAATTGATTAATTAAAAAGTATCCAAATGTGGGATGTGAATTACTTAATTTGGTAAAGTAATTATAAGAAAGTATATAAAGTTGATATTAAATGTAAATCCATACATAGTTATAAATTTATTATTTGGAGATTATTCCTATATATATATAAATAGTTTACATATTTGTCAAAAAATATATAAAGTGCTATTTCCAAGATTGCAGTTGTAAATGTAAATATGTAATCACAATTTGCTTCACCCAATACAAATATATACTAGTATTCTTCAAATTGTGTTTAACAAAGTTTCATCGGTCCCTTTTAATTCCAATAGTTAACTAAGAATTAAAAACCAAGCTATATGTGTTATGTCAATGGTGAAAATAGACATTACGATTTTGAGGAATTTATCCCTGTTTGATATTGTCTAATTCGATATTTGGTCGATCAGAAATTTACCCATGAATGCGTGCATATGTTACACAATTACCATGATAATTCATGTTAATACTATATGCTTAATATCTAAGGTGACATCTCAACCAATCAAATATTGATACCTCAACTTGATTGGTATTTGGCACACAATATATATATGTACCAAAAAGAGGGCGCAGCATAAACAAACTTTCTTGCCTACATACTTACTGCTATTATAATGCTAATTTGCATTAAGGTTTTTATAAAGTTTCATTTAGTGTTCAATGATTTCATTATAAAATTTTATTTATTTTAGTTATTACTAGTATTATTCTTCAAAAAGAATTTATTGCTAGAGTTGCTGCAGTCGTTGTCGTTGTCATTGTCTTTATTAATTATTTTAAATTTCACATTTCTATTTACTGTATTTTAAAAAATATATTAATTACTTGCTGTACAAGTATCAACTAATATACATAGAATATATATCTTGTTTTACATGCATCTCTTTAAATAAATTATTATAGCTACTTTACAATTTTTTTTTTTATAATTGATTCTGTTTCATGGAGTCCTTTTGATAACTGCAACTGAATTTC
>AWUE01017695.1:0-12681 GCA_001974825.2 Corchorus olitorius | reverse complement strand
AATTTTTTTCCATGTAAATGTATTGTATATATGATCTACAGAAGGGCAAAAAAGGCCAACATGTATACTAATGGAAAAAATACAAATGAAAAAGTAAAAAACTAACAGGGCTCTGATATATGATCTCTCTCTGTTCAAAGAATTATATACACATAAAAATGGAATCAATAAATAATAAACACACTCTTCTCTCTTTATCTATACACTCTAATGTACATGTATATATGAATATTTATTTACAACAACAAGATCAAAAACTGTACAACAAAAATCAAATTCCATATATATATATATATATATATATATATATGTATATGTATATATGCATATATAGCAGCATAGGCATCCAACGCAGCAGCAGATCATGATCCTTTCCCTAATCATATTAATCCTGATAGCTCATAGTCATAAATGCTAACCTCCTGCTGAATTTGAGAATAAACATTCAAGGAAGGATATGATATTTGTTCATCAAGTAGCAATGACTCAAAATCCCCATATGCCATTAATGAATTTCCCACCTCCTGCTGATCAACATTAATATCCATCAGAAAATGATCATTTTCTGTCGAATTCGTGTCTTGAAAAGGCAAAGGATCATAATCATAGGCTTGATTAAGTATCTGATAATCTTCATTCAAGGCTAAATAGTGATTGCTGTTGCAGACTTGGAATGACTCATCAACTGATGCATCAAAAGAATAGGTTTCCATGCTACTTTCAGGATTAACATTCCCTGCTGCATGATGATGATCAATATCTTGATCGACATCAATAACTGCAGGAACAATTTGGGGTGAAGAAGTAGAAGAAGAAGGCGGTGAAGGTAAAAGGTCATGTGAAACTTCTGAGGTTCCATTGCCAGTAAGGTGTTGAACAAGGGTTTTGAAGGTTGAGCTGTCTGTGATGAAGACTTTGGGCCGCAACACCTCTATCAAACTGTTGAGTTGCTGCTGCTCCTTTTTCTTTTCACTATTCTTCTTAGATATTTTCACTTTAACTTGACTGATAATTTTCTTCCCCATAATTCCAAAGTTTTTCCAACTGGATTTAACTTGGAATCACCCCCCTAGGGTTTCTTTGCTGTAGCTGGGGCGGAGGTTCCCAAGATCCTATATAAATATATCAAGTTTATTTTAGCTATGCATATAAGGAATAGTAAGGATAATGTTGAGCTATTATATATAAAGAATTACAAGTGATAATTTTATTATTATAAAATAAAGGTTAGGGTGAAAATGATGTTGAACATAATGAAAGAAATTTGTTAGTATTAGGCATCCTTGCCCACCCACCAACCTATATTATATTGTATATTATACTGATTATTTCTTAATTTCTCTGTCTCTCATTTTCAGAGTATGAGGAGAGAAAATGTGCAAAGGTTTGTATTCACATGGTGGATAGAGATATTGGTCAATTCAAGGGAGTAGTAGTTTTAAGGTATAAAATAAAATAAAATAGAATAAGATTTATAAGAAAGGAATTTTATGAAATGATATATACTACAATACCTCTCTAATTAGGTAGAAGGGCATTGATGGCACGCAGTCTACTATTGAAGGAATATGTTGTCTTCTTTCAGGAGAAAAATGTAAGGAAGCATGACCATGCAGAGAGATTGATACGCTAAGCTCCAAGAAAAGCATAAATCTTGAAGGAACTTAATTAACAAATTGATACTGTTAGCACTTTCTAGTTTTCTTTTTACAAACTCTTCTATATTTGATATCCAATCGGGTAGTATTTAAATTAAATTTCAACTAATTTAGAGTTGAGTCGTATCGAATCTTAGATGATATAATTGAGGTACCATTTTACATATAATATAAGTGGTAAGTATTTTGTTTTACATATAATATAAGTGGTAAGTATTTTGTGTAAGGCGTGCAACTTTGGCCGTTCAATGAAGAGGGGTGTTGGGATTCTTCGTCCTAATAATGATTTTGTTTGGCTAAGCCCAATTCATTCAAGCTAGCTAGGCATCATTATCATTACATGGCTTGATCTTGATCGTTCACGTGTTCATCGATGAGGTCTTATATAGCTTAGGTATAGTTGTTGCAACATGGAGCAATTTTATATTGCAATTAGTATGCCCCATGATTAAGGAAGTTTTTGAATCATGCATTTGATTGTATGTTTTGTTTGTTTTATTAATTGTAATGAACATAGAATAAACATTCCATTATACTAATGGTAGTTTTCCACGTCCACATCCTTACATGTCAAATCAAAATCTTCCGATTTGGCTCTAGTTGTCTTGGATGTGAAGGAATCCCATCACCCAACATGTTTAACCAATCTCATTCAGCTAGTTTATGAATATTTTATTTGATCAAGTTATTTATTTATTTGTATTTTTTCGTTTGACAAAAAAAAAGAAAAAAGAAAAAGAAGAAAACTTATAGAATAATTCATCATTACAATTTTTGGGATAAATTTAATCTATCATCATCACACCTAAGCATAATTTCCCCTTTTATTTATTTATTTTTTTAAGAATATTATAAATATAATTCCCCCCTTAGAAATACTAGTTATTATTTTCGCGTGCGTTGCATGTGACCCAATCTGTTTTAAATTAAACGGAGATTAAAATCTTAAGCATACTACTAATTTTGTCCTAAAGAAGCCTATTATTAGAGCTGACAAAATTTCACTCGAGTGTGGGTATTCGACTCGACTGCTTGAAACCAAACCTGATCCAATCCGATTCGACTAAAAAATCCGCTCAATCCGAAATTGAAATGACCTGACCCTAAATCCTTAATGACCCGAACCCGATCAACCTGAAAGATTAATCCGAAATTACTCAAATCAGGATTAATTATATTTAAATGACCCGAATTCAAAAAGACCTACACCTGAAAATCGAAGGCTCAAACCCGAAATTATTGGATCCATATGACCCGAAACCGAAAAAGACCTGAATAAAATTGACCCAAACCCAAATGACTCGACATTTGAGCGATCCGAGTCTAACCCAACCTAAAACCGAAAATTAATCGAACCCTTATAACCCAAAATTTCCTTAACCCAAAACTAACGTAACCCAAATCCAACCAGACCAGCCCATTTGTATATACATTGGGTTTTACTATCAAAGTAACAAAAGAAATTATCCCACAAAAGGAAAAATATTAACAAAGTAAAAAGAGCAAATTTAAACCCATAACAAGAATTACATTTATCCAGCAAAAAAATTAATTATAAGTCAAATAAAATAATTGCACGTTAGGGAAATAATAAATTTTAATCATAATACATTATCAAACAGAAAGATATCAATCACAATAACTTTTTAAATTAAAATGGTAAAAATAAAATAATTATAAAATATATATTGAATTTAGTTAAATGAAAATAAAGTTTTTAATAGAATAAAACTATACATTAAAAAATTTAATATATCCAAATTTTTATTGAAAAATAGTAAAATGGTAAAATAAAGTAATTATAAAGATTTTAAATTTAATTGAATAAAATTAGAGTTTTTAGTAGAATAAAACTATAATAGTTAAGCAATGGCATTTAAGAAATATGTTTAAAAAATAAAGGTATAATGGTCGATTCAAAAGTTTTACAAAACTCGTACTTTTATATACTAGTCTTCACTTTCACGTGTGCTACACGTGACCCATCGTGTTTAAACTAAAATTATGTTTTATTAAGTAAAATCCACATTGTTATAATTTTAACCATTCTAAATTATCATTTATTTAATAAAATTTATATCATTGTTATAATTTTACCTATTATGATTAAATTTGCTAAACTTCATTATATGAACAATAATTATATGAATAAATATTAAATTAATCATATGAATAATTTATGATAAATTTATAATTAGTACTTTGTTTTTCTACATAATGAATTAATAATAATAATTATTTATTAATTTTTTGACAATTTTAATGTTAGGTTTTACTACCATACTAATAATCTCACCGATAAGGGTTGTAATTCTATTTTCATTTTTATGGATACTTATATTATTAATTAATTTATAATTTTAATTGATGTAATGAAAGAAAATAAATGCAGACATTAAAGAAACTAGTTTTCACTTCCACGTGACCAATATTGTTTAAATTAAAAGAAAATTAAAATAATAATTGAAATTAATTATAAGTAAAACTGTAAAATCTGATCCAACCTTAATAACTCATTCCAACCCGACCAAACCCGATTTGACCAGAGAAATTAAAGAACTCGAATATGTCCTATCTAGACCCGACAAACTTGTAACCCGAATAACCCGAGAAGATAACCCTATGACCCAAGAATATTATACACTAAAATTATGTTTTATTCTATAAAATACACATTGTTATAATTTTAACCATTTTAAATAAATTTAAGAATTAAACATTTAAAAATTCAAGGCTGACCCAATTGATCCGAGTCCTAAACCTGAAAAATCCAAAACCCGAATGATCCAGAACCCGAGTAACTTGAGGCCAAAACCCGAACCTGCATGACCCTAAATATAGCAGGCCCAAGACCCGAATGACCTGAATCCAGATGAGTCGAAACCTGAATGATCTGAGAAAATTACCTCACTCATATGACATGGACCCAGATGAGTATGACCTGAAACCCGTCCAACCCGCCCAATTGACTACTCTAACTTTTTTTTTTTTTGCGTCAACTCCTCTAACTTTATAAGTCAAAGGAAATAATTGCATGTTACTCTTCTTTTTATTTTTAAAAACTTTGAATTCTTGTTATACACTCCAATATATTAAACTATCAATACACACTCCAAAAATTAAAAAATCAATCACAATAATTAAATTTTAAATAAATTTTTAACTTAATTAGTTTAAAAAATGATGAATAATTAATGATTAGGTAAATTATTTTAACTTTTAAACTTGATAATAAGATTTTTGTTAGTTTATATTATAATTTTTTTGTTCAAATTAGTTTATAATATAATGAAAAAAAAATCTCCAATTTTTTTAAAATTAAAATGGTAAATTAAAATATTTATAAAAATATTGAATTTAATTAATTAAAAATAGAGTTTTTAGTAGAATAATTGTAAAAGTCTATTTCTTAAAAAGCTGTAAAATTTAAATAATGTCATTTAAGATATATATTTTAAAAATTTTAATATATCTAAGTTTTTTAATTAAATTAGTAAATTGATAAAAATAAAATAGATATAAGGATATTAGATTTAATTAAATAAAAATAGAGTTTTTAGTTTTTTTGGTCAAAAAGTAGAGTTTTTAGTTGAGTGAACCTATAAAAATATATTTAAAAAATTCTAATATATATAATTTTTTAAATTAAAATATTAAAATGGTAAAAATAAATAGTTATAAGGACATTATATTTAATTAAATAAAAATAGATTTTTTAGTTGAGTAAAACTATAAAAGTCTAAACAATGACATTTAAGAAATATATTCGAAAAATAAGGGTATAATGGGTGATTCAAAAGTTTTACAAGAGTATGTACTTTTTAATATAGTATAGATAAGAAGTGATCACGTCAATGTTGAAGAGGTTCCTTAAAAAAAATGTTGAAGAGGTTGGTTGAGATTAAAATTGGTCAAGAGTTTGTCTTGAATAAAAGATTTATAATATATCAATTAATGAATATTATAAAAGAATTAAAATATTAATTTTACAATGGTATTTTAAAAATATGTTTGACAATTAAGGGTATAATGGGCGATTCAAAAGTTTTACAGGAGGTCGTACTCTTTAATATAGTATAGATAATGGGCGATTCAAAAGTTTTACAAGAGATCGTACTCTTTAATATAGTATAGAAATAGATATAGATAAGTCATATGTAAGATTAAAAGAATTTTAAAAAATGGATTTTTCTCTCTCGATAGATATCGGTTCCTCTCTCCGGGATCTCTCCGATAGGGATTACCTCTTGTCTAGATACAAGATTGCTTCCTTGGATTTTGATCTTAAGGATTTTCTAATTCAAATTTTGGATTTGCTGGATTCGGATAACGTATCAAGCAACAACTTATTCAATTTTGAATTCTGTTCTGGATGTCCTTTTTTCAACGAGAATGTCCTCTTTCCAGTACATATATTGAAGGTTTAGGTATGGTGGGCTGCCTTTTTCTTTGGTTATCTTCTTCCAATACTACTCCTGTTTCGTCTTCAAATCTTGTTAATTCAAATGGAGGGGGCTTTGTCTAATATGTGTTCCAAGCTTTCGATTTAAGGAGAGGGAGGAGATACAGTAGTTGTTCAAGATCAGGACTAGTTGGGGGGAAATGAAGGGGAGTTGGCTTGGTTCCATTCAATAGGCAAGTTATTCTCAAAGCGAAAGGCGAATGTGGATGGACTGAGGACAGCATTGTTATTGGCTTGGAGGCTGGAAGGAGCCTTTATGGTTAAGGAAACAGGGGATAACCTGTTTATTTTTCTATTTGAAGATGAAGTGGAGCGGGATCGGATCCTAGTAACTCAGCCGTGGTGTTTCAATCGGGCCTTACTGGTTCTCAAAGAGTTTGATGGCTTTCAAAACCCGGAGGAGATTGAGTTTGATCAGTGTCAATACTGGATGAGAATTTTTGATTTGCCTATTTTGATGATGAATACAAAGATTGGTGTGTCAGTGGGTGAGGTAATGGGGCCAGTCTTGGAAGTTGATGACACTTGTGGGAGGTACCTGCGGGCTCGGGTGGTTCTTAATCTTCAAGTGCCATTGAAGAAAGCAACAACAATTTCCACTTCACAGGGTGAATTGGTTGTGCGTTTTAAGTATGAAAAGCTACCTGCTTTTTGCAGGGTTTGTGGCCTTTTGATTCACCTGGATTCCGATTGCCCGGTGGGAGTAGTAATACTCAAAACTCAAGGCTATATTGAGAAACAATTTGATGATAGCTTAAGGGCCGAGATTCCAGATGTAAACCCTCGGCAGATTGGATCAGTTTCTCGACATCAGGTGGTGTTCTCGGCATTAATGGCTGGTAGGGGTGTTTCTCGACAGCAACAAGCATCCACGGCCTCAGGTTTGGGACGAGCACGGGCTTTCCAGAATCACGTCGACAGCATGCTCCTCCGAGGAAGAAGGGCGGCGCGTGGGGAAGACGGTGGAGATGATTCCTGTGAGATCATCTCCAGATTTGGCGGTTCCCCTATCGCGTTAAACAAGGGAGGGGTGGGTAACGTGGAACAATTTTCTCCAAGAAATCAGAGAGTTGGTGCATCTCCTCCGAATTTGGTGGCAGTGGAGAAGAGGGGCAACAAACTTCTGAATGATTCAACAACGGCCCTCCAAAAATGGCGTGGTAAACAGAAGAAAATGGTAACAGATTTGGCGCAGCAATTTGAAGAGTCCGCTGATTCTTCTCCTCATATTCAGGGAGAGGATTATCGAGCTGCTCTGATGGGAAAGAATGTGTTGAGTTTGGGCCAAAATATCCCTGGTATTGGGCCTGCGCCTAATGGATCCAATCAAGTGGAGTTAAGTCCTAATCCAACAGGGGGTGGAGTTTTGCAACAGGCTGAGGTTTCTAAACAAGGTGAAAATTTTATTCCTTTAGCGGCAGAGTCTTCTTCTCCAAATTCTCTCTTTGTTTTTGGAGCAACTACACCTTCACCACAATCAGGGAGGAGGCAGCGTAAGTGGAAGAAAACAGCCAGGGTTTCGCGGCAGTATTCTTTTGATATTATGGGGCCTAACACAAATTTAAAGATTGGGCAGAAGAGGGGATCGGGGATTCCAAATTATGAATTTTTCAATACCGGAGCTAATAAGCGTTCGAAGGATAGAGAGGTGCTGCTGGCAAATCAGGAATCTGATGAATTTGGCCCTGACATTTATCGCATCAATGGAGCTGAGATGGATCCTAATGCAGCGACTAATGGTGGGCTTTTGGATGATCAGGCTGCTGGTCATAAACCTTCAACGGCCGGGATAGATGATACCCATCCCCGCCGAGAGCAATGAATATTTTAGTTTGGAACTGTCGGGGTCTTGGTGGGCCTCGAGCAGTTTTTGCGCTTCGTAGTTTAATAAGATGTAATAAAAATCCTAGTATTGTTTTTCTTTCAGAAACGAAACGCTCTGTTGCTGAGATGGAGTGGATTCGATGTCAAATAGGTTATGATTGTTGTTTTAGTGTTAGTAGTAGTGGTAGATCAGGTGGTTTGGCTATGCTTTGGAATAATGAAATTATGGTGTCTGTTGTGTCTTATTCTGCTTTGCATATTGATGTTCATGTGGGTAATATCAATTCGGATAAGTGGCGATTTACAGGTTTTTATGGCCGACTTGAGGTCAATCATCGACATGAATCTTGGGAACTCTTAAAATTGCTTAATTCTCAATCTGATCTCCCTTGGATTTGCTCAGGTGATTTTAATGAAATACTTTCTAATGAAGAGAAATATGGTGGCAATTTAAGACCACAACGCCAAATGGAAGGCTTTAGAGACGCTGTGGATGAGTGTCAATTTCATGAACTTATAACTAAGGGACCTATTTACACTTGGTCTAGACGTTTTGCTAATGAGATGATTTTTGAGAAATTGGACCGTGTCTTTATTACTGACAATTGGTTGGATCGCTTCATGTATTCTTATGCCCAGGTGCTTATTAACGCAAAATCTGCTCACTTGCCAATTGTTATTAATGTCTTGGATATGGTTCCAATAGATTTTACTCCAAAAAAGAGATTTCGTTTTGAAAATATACGGCTCAAACATGAGGGTTTGGAGGATGTGATTAATGAAAGTTGGAGTATAGATCCGAATATTGATGTTCAACAGGCCATTGCAATTTGTGGTAGTGCTTTACAATTTTGGGACAAAACCGTTTTTGGCAATATCAGATCTAAGATTCGAGCTAATAAGCAGGACCTTGAGGAATTGTATATGGATATGGCGCAACAGGATGGGAGTATTGCTATTCAAGAGAGTTTAAAGGAGTTGAATGTTTTATATGATCAAGAGGAGGTTATGTGGCGCCAAAGGTCTAGGGTGTCTTGGTTGAAGGATGGTGATTGTAACTCAAAATTTTTCCATTCCATTGCTTTGACTAGAAAGCGGCATAATTCAATTGGAGCAATTCGTGATGAGGAAGGTGTATGGCACAATAATAGAGGATCGGTGGAGAAACTAATTTTGGATTATTTTAACGATATTTTTACTAGTTCCTCTCCAGACTTGGCTCGGGTTCATGCCATAGCTGGCCTTGTAGATAGGCGAATATCCCCTGATATGAGCACCCTATTGGATAGACAGTTCACTAAGGAGGAAATCCGGCGAGCAGTTTTCGATATGGGCCCTGATAAAGCTCCGGGTCCGGATGGTATGTCTCTTGTGTTCTTTCAACGGTTCTGGCATATAGTTGGTGACAAGGTCTGTGATATGGCACTTTCTTTCCTTAATTTGGGAGCTCCACTTATGGATATTAATCATACTCATGTAGTGCTGATTCCGAAAATTGATAACCCCTCTATGGTAAAAGATTATAGACCTATAAGCCTTTGTAATGTCATTTTCAAAATTGTTTCGAAGGCTTTAGCAAATAGGTTGAAGGAATTTTTGCCACAAATCATTGGACCAGCACAAAGTGCTTTTGTGCCTGGCAGAATGATTTATGATAGTGATGTGGTTGCTTTTGAGACGGTACATTATCTGAAGAATAAACGCAATGGGATTGTTGGTTACATGGCTTTCAAACTGGATTTGAGCAAGGCTTATGACAGAGTAGAGTGGACTTTTTTAGAGACCGTTATGAGGCAGATTGGTTTCTCAGAGAGATGGATTGTGTTAGTTTTGACTTGCATTCAATCGGTCTCTTATTCGTTTCTGATAAATGGGGATGAAACGAGGACTATAAAGCCTTCAAGAGGGATCCGACAGGGGGATCCATTATCCCCGTATTTGTTCCTTCTCTGTATGGAAGGTTTGTCTTGTTTGTTGAAAAATGCGGAGGAAGTGGGTTTGATAAGAGGAGTAGCAATAGCTAGGAGTGCACCACGGGTTTCTCACCTATTTTTTGCAGATGATTGTTTATTGTTTTTACGGGCTACGTTAGCTGAATGCGATGCTATCTTGAATATTTTGAAAGCTTTTGAGAGGGCTTCGGGGCAGATGATTAATGTGGACAAATCAGCGGTGTTGTTTAGTAAGAATATGTCTGAATCATCTCGAGATGGTATTATGCTTAAACTGGGAGTGCATAAGATTTTAGCAAAGGACAAATACCTTGGTATGCCAATTATGATTGGCAAATCGAAGAGAGCAGAATTGGAGATGATTAAGGATAGGTTATGGAAACGAATTAAGAGTTGGAATGGTAAGTTTTTATCCATTGCAGGTAGAGCAGTGTTAATTCAGGCCGTTGCACAAGCTATTCCCACTTACTTGATGAGCTGTTTTCGTTTTCCGAAGACTTTCTTACAAGATTTAAATCGGATGACAGCTAGGTTCTGGTGGGGAGGAAATGAGAATAAAAGGAAGATTCATTGGAAAAATTGGGATGACTTGAGTATCTCAAAACTTGACGGTGGGTTAGGCTTTCGTGATTTTGAGGCTTTTAATTTAGCTTTGTTGGCGAAGCAGGGTTGGAGAATTATACATAATGAGACTTCGCTTTGCTCTCGAGTTTTGAAGGCCAAATACTTTAGTAGGAAGACGTTTATGACAGCCTCTTTGGGGGCCAATCCATCTTTTATTTAGAGAAGCTTAATAGTAGGGAGGGAGGTTATTAAGTTAGGGTCGAGATGGAGAATCGGGGATGGGTCTTCGATTGATATTTGGTCTGATAACTGATTAAATAAACCACCCACTTTTCGACCCCAATCGCGACCGGGTATTGTTTGCCACCCGAATAAGGTTAGTTCATTGATGTTTAATTATCAATGGGATGTTGATCTACTTAATGAGTTGTTTGAACCTGAAGATGTAAGGCGTGTGCTTTGCATTCCTTTATCTAATTTGCCTGTTAAGGACACTCTTATTTGGCATGGTACTAGTTATGGATGTTATACTGTGAAATCGGGTTACCATACTGCTCGATCACTGCTAGCTAAAACGTTTCCTGATGCTGAGAATAGAAATGTATTTTGGCGTCGGGTTTGGGGAGCTTTTATGCAGCCAAAAATCAAGTATTTTTTATGGCGAGTATGGGATAATATTTTGCCAACAAAGTATAATTTGCAACGGCGAGGAATACATGTGAATGATGCTTGTCCAGTTTGCTCCAATACTGAGTCTTCTTTACTGCATATTTTCTTTCAATGCCCGTTTGTTGTTAAGGTGTGGGAGATTTTGTGTCCATGGCTTTTGGAGTATTTGCAAGGGTGGATAGAGGGTGACGATTTTTGGGGCTCCTTAGTGGAAAAAGCGGCTCAGTTAGGATCATTAGAGTTGGTGGCAACAACTTTGTGGCTGACTTGGTTTAACAGAAATAAATCCTTACACGAGTATATTTGTAAGACTCCAAATTCCCTTTGTATGGCGGCAACAAGATTGGTGCATGACTTTGAGAGTGTCAGGCACCAAGGAAGCGCACCTCGACAGGTGATGAGATCCCATCGATGGATACCACCAGTGGAGGCTTTTTATCGAATCAATACCGATGCCTCCTTTAATTCGAGGAAAGGGGAGGCTGGCTTGGGGGCGGTGATAAGAGATAGGCAGGGGCAGGTTGTAGCTGCTTCCATTGCCAAAATTATGAATGTCCCGGATCCGCTATTTGCAGAAGTTTATGCTGTAAGGTTCGGTTTGATTCTTGCTCGAGCTTTTGATTTACAGTCTTGTGATGTACAATGTGATTCTCTTTTGGCTATCAAGGAGATAAACAATAGGACTACTGGTCTTTGGGAAGGAGGAACTTTGATAGAACAAATTAAGTTGTTAAGTTCTTCTTTTAATTTTGTTTCTTTTGCTCATGTACATAGGAATATTAATATGTTTGCTCATAACTTGGCAAAACTAGATTGTGAAGTTGGAGCTTACATTGCTTGGTGTGGACAACCTCCACACGTTTGTAATCCTGATCTTTGAATGAAATGAAATTTGCTTTGTGCTCAAAAAAGATATAGATATAGATAGATCAATAGTATAGATAGATATAATTAATTAAAAATAAAAAATAAATATTTATAATATTTATTTATACTATATATAAAAGCACGAATAAGGGGAAACTTTATGTTTTCCAATTGTACCCTTTTTTTCAAATATATATCTAAATTGTCATTATTAAATAATATTTTAATAAATCCATTATTAAAATAATGGAAATTTAGATTATCTTCATTAATTAGGATCCAACGTGGCCAATAGGAATGCTCCACATCATCTTTAGCATCTGAATTTTTGTCCAAAACATTCCCAATACGATCTAGGAGAAGATCAATTCTGCCTAGAAATTTGAAGGGCAAAATCGTCTACCGGAACGACAAAATTAGGTCTTGAGGTAAATATAAAAGTTGTAGATCTTGAAATTCTCTTTCCAACGATACCTCATTTGCATTTTTATGAGCTCTGAATCAAAAGTTATGAATTTTCTTCCAAAACTGCTCATTGTGAAATCCTCCATTAAAATAGGATTTAAAAATGCTGCATTGGGACTGAAATCATTACTGCATCATAATTATTTATTGGACTTGGTCTCCTTTTTTGGGCTTCCATATTAACGAATTGGGCTTAAGAATATAAGATTTAGAACTTCAA
>AWUE01017694.1:0-20254 GCA_001974825.2 Corchorus olitorius | reverse complement strand
CATTTAGAACACTTGTTATTTTGTGCCAGTCAAGGCCCATTAGTGACGTTTTAAATCGTCTTCGATTTGGTAAACCTCAATGTTTTTCTTTCCATTGTTTATGGCCTAACTATAATCATTTTGGTGAGACTAGTCCATTGTGAAGCTTTTAGCTCATTTGGAACACTTGTTATTTTGGGCCTATCGGGGCCCGTTAGTGTCGTTTTGAATCGTCTTCGATTTGAGAAACCTCAATGCCTTTCTTTCCAGTGTTTATGGCCTAACTATTATCATTTTCGTGAGATTAGTCCACTGTGAAGTTTTAGCTCATTTGGAACACTTGTTATTTGGCTATCGGGCCATTAGTTCCGTTTTGAATCGTCTTCGATTTGGCAAACCTCAATGCTTTTTCTTTCCATTATATATGGCGTAACTATAATCAATTTGGTGAGATTAGTCCATTGTTAAGTTTTTAGCTCATTTGGATCACTTGTTAGTTTGGGCCTATCGGGGCCCATTAGTGACATTTTGAATCGTCTTCGATTTGGCAAACCTCAAGGCTTTTCTTTCCGTTGTTTATGGCCTAACTATAATCATTTTGGTGAGATTAGTCCACTGTGAAGTTTTTAGCTCATTTGGAACACTTGTTATTTTGGGCCCATCGGGGCCCATTAGTTCCGTTTTGAATCGTCTTCAATTTGGCAAACCTCAAAGATATTCTTTAAGTTGTTTATGGCCTAACTATAATCATTTTGATGAGATTTGTCCACTGTGAAGTTCTTAGCTCAATTGGAACACTTGTTATTCTGGCCCTATCGGGGCCCATTAGTTCCGTTTTGAATCGTCTTCGATTTGGCAAAACCTCAAGGCTTTTCTTTCCATTGGTTATGGACTAACTGTAATCATTTTGTTGAGATTAGTCCACTGTGAAGTTTTTAGCTCATTTGGAACACTTGTTATTTTGGGCCTATCGGGGCCCATTAGTTCCGTTTTGAATCGTCTTCGATTTGGGAAACCTCAATGCTTTTCTTTCCATTGTTTATGGCCTACCTATAATCATTTTGGTGAGATTAGTCCACTGTGAAGTTTTTAGCTCATTTGGAACAATTGTTATTTTGGGCATATCGGGGCCCATTAGTGTCGTTCTAAATCGTCTTCGATTTGGGAAACCTCGATGCTTTTCTTTCCATTGTTTATGGCCTACCTATAATCATTTTGGTGAGATTAGTCCACTGTGAAGTTTTTAGCTCATTTAGAACACTTGTTATTTTGGGCCTTTCGGGGCCATTAGTTCCGTCTTGAATCGTATTCGATTTGGCAACCCTTGATGCTTTTGTTTCCATTGTTTATGGCCTAACTATAATCATTTTGGTGAGATTAGTCCATTGTGAAGTTTTTAGCTCATTTGGAACACTTGTTATTTTGGGCCTATCGGGGCCCATTAGTGTCGTTTTGAATCGTCTTCGATTTGAGAAACCTCAATGCTTTTCTTTCCATTGTTTATGGCCTAACTATTATCATTTTCGTGAGATTAGTCCACGTGAAGTTTTTAGCTCATTTGGAACAATTGTTATTTTGGGCCTATCGGGGCCCATTAGTGTCGTTCTGAATCGTCTTCAATTTGGGAAACCTCAATGCTTTTCTTTCCATTGTTTATGGCCTAACTATAATCATTTTGGTGAGATTAGTCCACTGTGAAGTTTTTAGCTCATTTGGAACACTTGTTATTATGGGCCTATCGGGGCCCATTAGTATCGTTTTGAACCGTCTTCGATTTGGGAAACCTCAATGCTTTTCTTTCAATTGTTTATTGCCTAACTCTTATCATTTTCGTGAGATTAGACCACTGTGAAGTTTTTAGCTCATTTGGAACACTTGTTATTTTGGGCCTATCAAGACCCATTAGTGACGTTTTGAATCGTCGATTTGGCAACCCTTGATGCTTTTGTTTCCATTTTTTATGGCCTAACTATAATCATTTTGGTGAGATTAGTCCACTGTGAAGTTTTTTAGCTCATTTGGAACACTTTGTTATTTTGTGTGTATCAAGGCCCATTAGTGACTATTTTAAATCGTCTTCGATTTGGTAAACCTCTAATTGTTTTTCTTTCCATTGTTTATGGCCTACCTGTAATCATTTTGGTGAGATTAGTCCACTGTGAAGTTTTTAGCTAATCTGGAACACTTTTTATTTTGTTGCGTATCGGGGCCCGATTAGTTCCGTTTTGAATCGTCTTCGATTTGGCAACCCTCAATGCTTTTCTTTCCATTGTTTATGGCGTAACTGTAATCATTTTGGTGAGATTAGTCCACTGTGTAAGTTTTTAGCTCATTTGGATCACTTGTTATTTTGGGCCTATCGGGGCCCATTAGTTCCGTTTTGAATCGTCTTCGATTTGGCAAACCTCAATGCTTTTCTTTCCATTGTTTATGGCCTAACTATAATCATTTTGGTGAGATTAGTTGATTGTGAAGTTTTTAGCTCATTTGGAACACTTGTTATTTTGGGCCTATCGGGGCCTATTAGTTCCGTTTGAATCGTCTTCGATTTGGCAAACCTCAATGCTTTTCTTTCCATTTTTATGGCCTAATTATAATCATTTTGGTGAGATTAGTTGATTGTGAAGTTTTTAGCTCATTTGGAACACTTGTTATTTTGGGCCTATCGGGGCCCATTAGTTCCGTTTTGAATCGTCTTCGATTTGGCAAACCTCAATGCTTTTCTTTCCATTATTTATGTCGTTACTATAATCATTTTGGTTAGATTAGTCGCCTGTGAAGTTTTTAGCTCATATGGAACACTTGTTATTTTGGCGAGATTAGTCGACTGTGATGATTTTAGCTCATTTGCAACACTTGTTATTTTTGGCCTATGGGGGCCCATTAGTTCCGTTTTGAATCGTCTTCGATTTGGCAAACCTCAATGCTTTTCTTTCCATTGTTTATGGACTAACTATAATCATTTTGGTGAGATTAGTCCACTGTGAAGTTTTTGGCTCATTTGGAACACTTGTTATTTTGGGCCTATCGGGGCCCATTAGTTCCGTTTTGAATCGTCTTCGATTTGGCAAACCTCAAAGCTTTTCTTTCCATTTTTTGTGTACTATCTATAATCATTTTGGTGAGATTAGTCCACTGTGAAGTGTTTAGCTCATTTGAATCACTTGTTATTTTGGGCCTATCGGGGCCCATTAGTTCCATTTTGAATCGTCTTCGATTTGGTAAAACTCAAAGCTTTTCTTTCCATTTTTTATGGACTAACGATAATCATTTTTGTGAGATTAGTCCACTGTTAAGTTCTTAGCTCATTTGGAACACTTGTTATTTTGGGCCTATTGGGGCCTATTAGTTCTGTTTTGAATCGTCTTCGATTTGGCAAACCTCAAAGCTTTTCTTGAAGTTGTTTATGGCCTAACTATAATCATTTTGATGAGATTAATCCACTATGAAGTTTTTAGCTCATTTGGAACACTTGTTATTTTGGGCCTATCGGGGCCCATTAGTTCCGTTTTGAATCGTCTTCGATTTGGCAAACATCAATGCATTTCTTTGCATTGTTTATGGCCTATCTATAATCATTTTGATGAGATTAGTCCACTATGAAATTCTTAGCTCATTTGGAACACTTGTTATTTTGGGCCTATCGGGGCCCATTAGTTCCGTTTTGAATCGTCTTTGATTTGGCAAACCTCAATGCTTTTCTTTCCATTGTTTATGGATTAACTATAATCATTTTTGTGAGATTAGTCCACTGTGAAGTTTTTAACTCATTTGGAACACTTGTTATTTTGGGCCTATCGCGGCCCATTAGTGAGATTTTGAATCGTCTTCGATTTGGCAAACCTCAGTGCTTTTCTTTCCATTATTTATGGCGTAACTATAATCATTTTGGTGAGATTAGTCCACTGTGAAGTTTTTAACTCATTTGGAACACTTGTTATTTTGGGCCTTTCGCGGCCCATTAGTGACATTTTGAATCGTCTTCGATTTGGCAAACCTCAGTGCTTTTCTTTCCATTATTTATGGCGTAACTATAATCAATTTGGTGAGATTAGTCCACTGTGAAGTTTTTAGCTCATTTGGATCACTTGTTAGTTTGGGCCTAACGGGGCCCATTAGTGACATTTTGAATCGTCTTCGATTTGGCAAACCTCAAGGCTTTCTTTCCATTGTTTATGGCCTAACAATATTCATTTTGGTGAGATTAGCCAATGTGAAGTTTTTAGCTCATTTGGAACACTTGTTATTTTGGGCACATCGGGGCCCATTAGTTCCGTTTTGAATCGTCTTCAATTTGGCAAACCTCAAAGATATTCTTTAAGTTGTTTATGGCCTAAATATAATCATTTTGGAGAGATTAGTCCACTGTGAAGTTTGTAGCTCATTTGGAACACTTGTTATTTTGGGCCCATCAGGGCCCATTAGTTCCGTTTTGAATCGTCTTCAATTTGGCAAACCTCAAAGATATTCTTTAAGTTGTTTATGGCCTAACTATAATCATTTTGATGAGATTTGTCCACTGTGAAGTTCTTAGCTCAATTGGAAGACTTGTTATTCTGGCCCTATCGGGGCCCATTAGTTCCGTTTTGAATCGTCTTCTATTTGGCAAACCTCAATGCTTTTCTTTCCATTGTTTATGGACTAACTATAATCATTTTGGTGAGATTAGTCCACTGTGAAGTTTTTGGCTCATTTGGAACACTTGTTATTTTGGGCCTATCGGGGCCCATTAGTTCCGTTTTGAATCGTCTACGATTTGGCAAATCTCAATGCTTTTCTTTCCATTGTTTATGGACTAACTGTAATCATTTTGATGAGATTAGTCCACTGTGAAGTTCTTAGCTCATTTGGAACACTTGTTATTTTGGGCCTATCGAGGCCCATTAGTTCCATTTTGAATCGTCTTCGATTTGGCAAACCTCAATGCTTTTCTTTCCATTGTTTATGGACTAACTATAATCATTTTGGTGAGATTAGGCAATGTGAAGCTTTTAGCTCATTTGGAACACTTGTTATTTTGGGCCTATCGGGGCCCGATTGTGTCGTTTTGAATCGTCTTGGATTTGAGAAACCTCAATGCTTTTCTTTCCATTGTTTATGGCCTAACTATTATCATTTTCGTGAGATTAATCCACTGTGAAGTTATTAGCTCATTTGGAACAATTGTTATTTTGGGCCTATCGGGGCCCATTAGTGTCGTTCTGAATCGTCTTCGATTTGGGAAACCTCAATGCTTTTCTTTCCATTGTTTATGGCCTAACTATAATCATTTTGGTGAGATTAGTCCACTGTGAAGTTTTTAGCTCATTTGGAACACTTGTTATTTTGGGCCTATCGGGGCCCATTAGTGTCGTTTTGAACCGTATTCGATTTGGGAAACCTCAATGCTTTTCTTTCCATTGTTTATGGCCTAACTATAATCATTTTGGTGAGATTAGTCCACTGTGAAGTTTTTAGCTCATTTGGAACACTTGTTATTTTAGGCCTTTCGGGGCCATTAGTTCCGTTTTGAATCGTACTCGATTTGGCAACCCTCGATGCTTTTGTTTCCATTGTTTATGGCCTAACTATAATCATTTTGGTGAGATTAGTCTTTTGTGAAGTTTTTAGCTCATTTGGAAAACTTGTTATTTTGGGCCTATCGGGGCCCATTAGTGTCGTTTTGAATCGTCTTTTATTTGAGAAACCTCAATGCTTTTCTTTCCATTGTTTATGGCCCAACTCTTATCATTTTCGTGAGATTAGTCCACTGTGAAGTTTTTAGCTCATTTGGAATGACACGGGAGTGTCCCATATGAGTCATGAAGGTGATTCGGGTGAGGAAGATGAAATTAGTAAAGCAAGCACCATGCCATGTGAGCACCTTGCTTAATGACATGTCACTTTAAATGGGACCAAGGAAGCCACGTTGGATGGAAGCTAGCACCTCTCCAAGTTGATGCTCATGTGGAAGCAAGCACCTCTCATTCTATGCCACATGTTAATGACCCACCTTTCTCCATCTGACACATGTAAGTCAACTTTGGAGGCTTGAAAAACCCATGGGTGAAGCTCTTGTACAAGATTGGAAGATGAAGGCAAGTTGACCAAGTTGATGAAGCTTCATCATTTTTAGCATGGAAGGGAGAGTTTCGGCCACCTACAACCTAAAATGGGTTCATACTACTTTTGAGCACCTAATTAGCATTTCTAGCTAATTTGGGGCTGTTTTGATTAAGTTGCAATTTATTTAAGTTAAACTTGTTTAATTAACTTTAGTTAAGTGTGTTTAAGTGCTAAACAACCTATATAAGTTGTTTTGAGCACTATAGCAAATCAGACTTGAATTTTGTAATCTTGAACTCTTGTTCTTGCTTTGTAACCTTGTCTAGGTTTGCATAAGCCTTCCTTTGTCATTAAGAGTGGTGTAATCTGTATCTCTTATTGATTTGGGATCAATAGAAGTTTCTGTATCCATTGAATTCATCTTGTGGTGAAATCTGTATCAAGTTGTGTTCTTTGGTGGTGAGCTTCGACCGATTCAAAACACTTGATGGTGATTTATGTATCCTTGTGTAACTTGAATCCGTGTGCTTAAACCTTTACTTTTATTGTTGAATCCATCCCTTAAATAATCCAAATACTTCATTTCCTACCTTTCTTGTTGTATTTTGGTGTTTAAATTGATTTTAAGCACTTGAACTAAAATTCTGTTTTTCATAGCAACTCTTCGAATCTCTCACTTTGAGCCATCCCCCTATCATAAAAATTTGGATACGATGATGGAACGATAATTGGGACTTAGACAATCTTTGTCGGTTCCAATTTATCCTTTCTAGGCTTGGAATTTCCGGATGGGGGTCTTAGCCAGTATTAGTGGCGGGTGCCCAGATGGCGTTCCTCGTATAAATATTCGGTAAAAACTGCATTTAACCGGAAAAACATGCACCATATGCATCCATGCATTTAAGAAATTAGAGTATAGAATCATAGAAGAAGTAATCAAAGAAAAAGAAAGGAAGAAAGATTGTGTTAGGTAATTGAAAATAGAAAAATTAAAAGAAAGTTAAAGAGTGAAATAAATAATAAATAAAAAAAGGAAAAGGCCTAAAGAGTAAAAAGAAATTTGATAGTCAAAAAGTAAGAGGAAATTTGGTAATTAAAAGAGTAAAAATGAATTTGGTAACTAAAAGGTAAAAAATGAATTCGGTAATTAAAAGGTAAAAGGAAATTAGTAATTAAAAAAGTAAAATGAATTTAGTAATTAAAGAATAAAAGAGTAACGAGTCAATTTGATGATTAAAGAGTAAGAGAGAATTTGGTAATAAAAGAGTAAAAAGAAAATTTGGTTAAGTAAAGGGTAAAAAATGAATTTGGTAATTAAAAGAGTGAAAAGAAAAATTTGGAGTAAAATGAACTTGGTAATTAAAGAGTAAAAGAAAATTGGTAATTAAAAGGAGTAAAATGAATTTGGTAAAAGAGTTAAAGGAAAATTGGTAATTAAAGAGTAAAAGGAAATTGGTAATTAAAAAGTAAAAGGAAATTGGTAATTAAGAAGTAAAATGAAATTAGGTAATTAAAAAGTAAAATGAAATTGGGTAGTTAAAGAGTACAATGAGATTCGAATAAAAAAAAAGAGTACAATGAGATTGGGTAATTAAAGAATAATTGGTAAATTCAGATACTTAAAGAGTAAAAGGAGGTTGGTTAATTTGGTAATTAAAAAGTAAAATGAAGTTGGACAATTAAAGAGTAAGAGAAAATTTGGTAATTAAATAGTAAAATTTATTAATAAAATTTGGTAAAAATGAAATTTTGGTAAAATGAAATTCGATAATAAAAAACAGTAAAGTTGATAAAAAGATAAGGTTTTAATAAAGACGATGGGTAAGAGACCAAAAAAGAAAAACAAGGCATGGAAAATTCAAGAATAGAGACAACCAATAATGGAAATCCATAGTCATTTTTAGACTATTCAGTGTCGTCATTTGGACAGTCGTTGTGGGTGTGCTAACCCTTCCTCACACGTACCCGACTCCCGAACTCTAGAATCTGGTTAGAAGACCGTTTATTAGGTTTAGTGTTACCTTTTGCCAAGCTTAAGTTAATATTAGACCTAATAATCTAATAGGTGGCTAATCACACCTAGGTTAAAAAAGATTAGTGGCGACTCCATAATTAGAAACAATAGTTCCCCCATTTCTTAAAGTCGTTAAACGGTAGGGTTCGGGACCCCGGACCCGCACGTTGCGACATCAATAACTCTCACTCAATCTTTCAACCCAATCTAACAATCAATCATAAACCAAACCCAAACGATCTTGCCACTCTCGCTCGGTCTCGACAAACCAATCATCATATCAACCAAACCAATCAATACCCTACCAAACAATCACACTAAACCCATGAGGACCATCCTTTTGTCTGCCTCCACCCAAATCTACAACCCTGACTATATGTTTTTTCTCATCATACAAAACCCTATTGATAAACCCTGTATTTATACTAACACAAATGTAGCCTCCAAGTAATCTCTTTTCTATTAGGATTCTTGTTTACCAAGTTTTCTTGTCTACCAAACAATATCCCTAAAAAATCTCAATCCAAATCTAAATAGGATTTGAGTCAAAATCCCAACAATCTCCACCTTGACTCAAATTCCATCAAATATTTATTCTTTAATCAATCTTCAAGGACATACTTGGCTCCACCTACAATGAAAGTCTCACATTCTTCAAGCTATCTTCTCGTATGTGTCTTCATCTTCACTCCATCATCTTCAACTTTGCTTCCGAATCCAATCTTGCTTTTCATCCAAATTCTGATTTGAAAAAGCCAACATGCAATCTTCAAAACAATCATCAAACAACGAAATTGGGCAATCTCCATGACAACCAACCTAACGAACCATATCACAAGTTTGGGCCACCAGGCAACCTCCAATCCATTCAACCTGAGCTCGATACCAATTGTTGTAACCCGGATATCCCCAACCATTATCTATCAAATTAATCATGCAAGCGGAAGTGATAGGCTCTTATTTACCTTAATTATTTATGCTTAACTTGTTTATTTTTAGTGCCTATCTTGTTTCATTGATACTTAATTGCTTTGTTTATGTCTTATAGGTACTTTTGGAGATGTTGATAATAAAAAAAGACAAATCAAGGTGAGTTTGTGAAGAATTTGGAGAAGTCAGAAAATGATGAAGTTTCTGAGCCTTGCCACGTGCGGGAAGGCACCCATGCCGTGTTTGGGGAGCCTCTGGACAAATAAACTTTCTGATGCATGCCGGGCGCGGGGAGGTACCCTTGCCACGAACGGGGAGGTTCCTGATAGATTGCGATTTTTGGCAGATTTTCCTATTTTCAATGGGCTTTTCTCAAGATTTCATCTTAATTTGAATCCCATGACTTATGGGCTATGTCAAGTCTAAAGTTAGCTATTTTCCTAGTCTTTTAAGGATTTCAAACTTATTTATCAATTATTGAATTTATCCTAGTTATTTTAAGTTTAAGTTTTAGCCCCTATATAAAGGGAGACTTTGTTCACAATTCTACACAATCTTTACCTATCTCTCTTTTCTATTCTTCTCTTCTTGTTCCTGGTTTTCATCAATATGAGATAAGTTTTTCTCTCCAACTCCATGGTTAGACTTTTAGTTTGATTTGTGAGATTTATGTTATTAAATTGATTATTTATCATGGTATTTTATGATTTCAGATTTTATCTTTATGTGTTTATGATTCTAATTAATTTTGGTGATCAAGTTATTAATTAGGGTTATAAATCTATTGCTAGTTTGAATTCTATACCGTGCGGTTAGTTTTCACATGGTAGTAACTAGTGAATGGGAGGGTTATCGAAAGATTGCTGAAAATTCACTATGCTTAATGCTGTTGAACCTTGATTTCTATTGTGTGTTTGCCATAGGGTTAGGACCTCAATTAGGCTAGTTAATAGAGTTCGCTTTAATTAGTATTATGGTGAATTTATGGGATTAATTAGCAGTTGTTGTTAATCTAGGCCTTCTGTCTTGATGAATATGTTAAGATCTTTTGTTTCAATGATCAGATCTGAATAGTCGATGCTTGGGATTGGAGTATTTATTTTTCTTATTTCTTAATTTTATATTTTCTTGCTTATTTATTTTATTGTTACTCTTTTCACAAAATCCCCCAAAATTCTTAGTTTTAGGATTAATTAAAGTAGTTTACACAACTATGTGTGGGATCGACCTGAACTTACCCTGTCTATAGGAAGGTTTAGTAATTTATTTTTGGTGGTAAACGACACCCATCAAATTTTGGCGCCGTTGGCGGGGAGTTGGTCTGTTTTACTACTTTACTTTATTTTTGTGTTTTTTTGTAACTTTGCAGGTTTAGGCATTAGGCGTTGCTATACAAGTCACCCCTTCATTCAAGGCTTGAAGGATTATTGGAAAAATTTGGTTTCCTTGTTCCTTGAACTTAAATTCGATTTTCTTTATTATGGAGCAATTTAGTTCTTATAATGGATTTTCTTATTATAAACCCTTATAACAACCATTGTTCTTATAATTCATTTTATGAAGATTATCCACCATATGAGCAACATGGAGATCATAGTTCCTACTATGAGCCATATGCAAGTTATCACCAATTGGACGAACAACAAATTCAATTCTCACAACATGTTCAAACTCAACCAACAAATCATGAGCATAACTCGAATTTGGAAGCAATTTTGCAGAAGTTGACTGAGAAAATCAATGAGAACTTGTTGATACATGATAGGGAGCTCACAAACATTAAGAATCAAATGAGGGAGCTTGTTGCTTCCTTAGGAAGGATCGAAGCTTACTTCAATGCCCTTGAGGAAGAAGAAAATGAAGCATGGGAAGTGAACCGAGGTGAGAATGAAACTAACAAAGAAGAGAAAATGAACTCTATTTCAACCTTCAGGAAGGTCGAACTGGACCTTATTGAGGGTCGAACTGGGCAGAATTCAGTTGATGTACTAAATCTGCAAGTGTAAAGAGTCAGTTGAAGTAATAAATCCTAGAGTATTCCAGGAGTCGAACCCACAGAGAACAATTAATTTCTATTATAATTAATTCTATCAAGAAGGAAAATTGAGAGCGATCAAAGCAATTTAAATTAAAAAAAAAAAAGTAAAAATAGACAATTAATCAAAGATGTAAAAACAATAAATAAAGGACTTAGGGCTTCAGGCTTCACCTAATTCGGAAATTACTACCTAACCTATGAGTTGAATTGATGCAAAGTTTGAATAGAACTACACTTAATTACCTATGTGTTCCGTCAAGTTTACACAGGAATATGTAACAAATTAGATTATCTATCCGTCGATGAAACCTAATTTACTAGATTCATTAAGAACAAGTAATTATTCACCTATCAGATTAGCCTAAGATTAATGTCTGATCCAGTCTAACCTGCCTATTTTTCTAGTGCACAGATTATGGTTCTCCTGTCAGTACATCACACAATCCCTATAACAATCTATATGTTGATCAAGCATATAAGTCTCATGAAGAACAAGGAAAACAAATCCAACTTGGTAGAAAAACAATTAAAAACATAAATTAAACAATAATCCCCAATTGGCTAAACCTAAAACCCTAATTAGGGATTTAGCTACTCATGCTCATGAAAATAAAAACATAAACTATAAAATGAATAAAGAACATGAGAGAGGAAGAAAAACTCCCTAAAGTTGTCTTCAAGAAAGTAGAAGAGAATTGTGGAAAAATTCCCCTATTCTAAGTACAAAGCCTCCATTTATATAGGGTTAAAATTCTAAACCTAAAAGAAATAGGAAAAATAAAATAAAGATTACAAATAATTAATAAATCCTAAAGGGGCCATAAATAAGTGGAATCTGACTTTAATTGGTCTAAAATTCGTAGAAAATAATTATTTGTTGAAAATAGGTTGAATCCCATCAAAAATAGGAGAAAAACTGGTCAAAATCGAATCCAGGTCAGCTCACCCGCGCACGTCAAAGGTTTGCCCGCGCGCGGCCTATCCTAGACTAATTAGCACGTCCAAATTTTATCCTTGCCCGCGACCAGCCATGAGTTGGCCCGCGCGCAGACTACCACAATAAGTTCCATGCGCAATTTATAATTTCAATTTGATTTGGCCAAATTCCTTATTAGTGCTTCCAACTTCTATTTACCTTCAATTTGGTCCCTTTTCTTCGCAAAGTCTTCAATTGAGCCTATAAAATAAAATCACAGGAAATTAAGCACCAAATAATAAAAATTGATAAAATAAACACCTTAATGAACACCAATAATTATGTAAATTATGCAGTTATCATCAGTCTCTTGATTCAACCTCTGGAGAGGTCGAACTCAACATTCGTATCGAAATAGCAACTTGCCTAGATGAACTTGGAGATAGAACTTCTTCAGCAGATTTGATACGATTCTAGTTGTGATAAATTCAAATCTACCCTTGAATTCCTCCAAAGATCTACTTGAAACTCCAACTTTTAGATTTGATGAATTTGATAGTCTTCCCAAAGATCTAATCTTCTTTCACCGGCCCTAGATGATCAATTAGACCTGCAATTGACAACCTAAGATCACAAGAAACACAACTAGATAATCACTATCTAATTGTTTGCTAGGACACTACAAGATTGAAGAAATTCTAAGTATGCTCAAACTAGAACAATGAAGCTAAATTCTTTAAAGAACTATCTTTGATTGAAAAATTTAACTTGTGTTTACAAGAGGGGTATGGATCCCTTATGATACGAATCTAGTCGTTTTAGATTCAAATCTAGCATTGAAAATCTATCAAACTCGACTTGAACTCCTTCAACTTCTAGATGAGTAGATCGATGACCTTCACAAGGTGATTCCTCTTTTTTCGTCGGCCTTGAGTCTTCAATTAGACCTGCAATTGTCAACTCAAGAACACAAGATTCACAAACAATCAAGCTATCACAACTTAATTATTTGCTAGGACTCTACAAGATTGAAGAACCCTAAGTTTTGCTCAAACTAGAACAAAGAAGCTAAGATAATCAATTTGGGTAAAAACCTCAATTTATTAATCAACTCAACTTGTGTTTACAAGAGATATTGGACCCCTTTTATAGTAGTAGGGGGGACACAATACCCTAAATCCTAAAGCTATATGGGTAAAGGAAGGAGCAAGGAAAGATCCTACTCCTTATTCTACTAGGAAATTGAAATAACAAAATAAACTTAAAAATAAGGTTTTTTTTTCCGCAACAAGTCTTAGGCAGGAGTTGTCCAAGTCCTGGACAGGACTTGTTCTGAATTTTCTTCCGTTTTTCAACAGACCAAGTTCTGGGCAGGAGTTGTTCTGATTTTTCTTCCGTCTTTCAACAAAACAGATCCTGGGCAGGAGTTGTCAAGTCCTGGGCAAGACTTGTCCTGTTTTTAGGCTTCAATGACAAGCAAATTAATGAGTTTTTCTTTGCTCAAATCATCTTCAAATGTCTTCAATTGAACTTCAATGGTCTTCAAGTCTTCAAGATGATTTCGAACAAGACCCATTAATGCATCCTTGAATTTCTTTGCTCTTGCTCTTGTCATTGGACCTATTGGCATCTTCAATGGATCAAATGACATCTTTGGCAACTCCAATGAGCTTGAATCATCTTTGTGTGCAACTCTAGCATCTTCAAGCTTCTCCATGCTTCCTTGCAATCCATGCTCATCCTCTCCATGATCTCCATAGCCCTCTTGATGTCCTTGATAAGCCCTTAGCGCATCATCCCCTCTCCCTTGAAAAGGATTTGTCCTCAAATCTGCATCATTCATGAAACAAGGATAAGTCTGAAACATTAAAAGTAGCACTTACATTGCCATATTCACTAGAAAGATCTAGCTTGTATGCATTGTTGTTAATCCTCTCCAAGACTTGGAATGGACCATCTCCACGAGTTAAGAGCTTAGACTTCCTCTTTTCAGGGAACCTTTCCTTCCTTAGATGCAACCAAACCCAATCTCCAGGTTCAAAGATGACCTCTTTGCGCCCCTTGTTAGCATTCTTCATGTAGTGTTGTGTTTTCTTCTCAATTTGAGCTCTAACCTTTGCATGAAGATCCCTAACATATTCGTCCTTGCTTTGCCCATCCATGTCAACTTACAGACTCAAAGGTAAACTCAACAAATCCAATGGGGTTAAAGGATTAAAGCCATACACACATTCAAAAGGTGAAAATCTAGTTGTACTATGTATGCTTCTATTGTATGCAAATTCAACATGAGGCAAACAATTCTCACAAGTTCTTAAGTTCTTTTTAATCAATGCTCTAAGTAAGGTTGACAAAGTCCTATTAACTACTTCAGTTTGACCATCAGTTTGAGGATGACAAGTAGTTGAAAATAACAACTTAGTACCTAACTTAGCCCACAAAGTTCTCCAAAAGTGACTTAAGAACTTAGCATCTCTATCACTCACAATCGTCCTAGGCATTCCATGTAGTCTAAAAATCTCTTTAAAGAATAAATTAGCTACATTAATGGCATCATCAGTTTTAGTGCATGCAATAAAGTGTGTCATCTTAGAAAACCCATCAACAACCACAAAGATGGAATCTTTACCTCTCCTAGAACGAGGTAATCCTAAAACAAAATCCATGCTAATATGAGTCCATGGTTCATGAGGAATAGACAAAGGAGTATACAAACCATGAGGTTTAGATGTAGATTTAGCTTGCAAACAAGTAATGCAACTAGAAACATGCTTTCCTACATCATATCGCATCTTAGGCCAAAAGAAGTGTTCATGCAATATCTCATATGTTCTATCAACACCAAAGTGACCCATTAAACCACCCTCATGCGATTCCCTCACAAGCACAAAACGCAAAGAACAAGTAGGTTGATACGAATCTAGTTGTGTTAGATTCAAATCTAGCCTTGAATATCTATCAAAGACGACTTGAACTTCCTCAACTTCTAGATGTGTATGTCGATGACCTTCACAAGGTGAATCCTCTTCTTTCGTCGGCCCAAAGTCTCCAATTAGACCTGCAATTGTTAACTCTAGAACACAAGATTCACAAACAATCAAGCAACACAACTTAATTGTTTGCTAGGACTCTACAAGATTGAAGAACCCTAAGTTTTGCTCAAACTAGAACAAAGAAGCTAAGATAATCAATTTGGGTAAAAACCTCAATTTTATTAATCAACTCAACTTATGTTTACAAGAGGGGGGTTGGTGCCTTTATATAGGCAAGAAGGGGGGGCGGCTCTGATATAAATTCCTATGCCCTAAGGGTAAAGGAAAAAGCTAGGAATAGCTAGGAAGGACCCTACTCCTTATTCTACTAGGAAAAGGAAAATAACAAACAAGGATTGAACTTAGTCAAACAAAGCCCAACCCAATGTTATCTAAACTAAATAAATAGCTAATTAAAATAGAATTAATCCCACAATGGCCAAATTACAATTCTAATGACCTAAAGCTCATCGATTTCAAGAAGAGTGCACAACTTGGAATCGATGGGAATATTCCTTTGATGATGGTCTCCAATGGGCTTCAAATGATCTCCGATGGTCTTTAACTCTTCAAGATGAACTCTAATGAGGCCAAACAAAGCTTCCTTGAATCTTTTAGCTCTTGCCCTTGTCATTGGGCCTAATGGCATCTTCAATGGATCAAATGGCATCTTAGGCAACTCCGATGAGCTTGAAACTTCTTCCTTAGCATCTTCAAGCTTCTCCAAGCCTCCTTGCCGCATATGCACATCCTCTCCATGATCTCCATTGTGCTCTTCAAGACCATGATGAGTCCTTGGCGCATCATAGGTATACACAATCTAGATTCTTTAAACAAAAAGCCATCATGCTTATAATACTTCCCAAATCCAGAATTCTCACATGCTTTAAACACATCATTAAAGTAAGCATCACTAGCATATAAGTCTTTAATAAACTCAAATCCAAGAAACTTAGAATCAAGCATGGAAAGTAAAACATATATCCTTGATAAAGCATCGGCTACAACATTCTTCTTACCTTTCTTGTAGCGCACCACATATGGAAAGGATTCAATGAACTCGTATCGCACCCCATATGGATTGAGTTCAATTTCTCTAATGGATGACAATCCACTAGGAATTTCCTCACAAAAGTAAGTGATACGAATCTAGTTGTTTTAAGATTCAAATCCACCCTTGTGACCCGCCAAGAATCAACTTGAACAACTTTCAACTTCTAGATGTGTATGTCGACAATCTCACCCAAGCAATCTTCTTCTTTCGTCGGCCTTAGTCCTCCAATTAGACCTGCAATTGAACACCTAAAATCACAAGATTCACAAGCAATCAAGTATCACAACTTAATTGTTTGCTAGGACTCTATAAGATTGAAGAACCCTAAGTTTTGCTCAAACTAGAACAAAGAAGCTAAAATAATCAATTTGAGTAAAAAACCTCAATTTTATTAATCAACTCAACTTATGTTTACAAGAGGAGTTTGGTGCCTTTATATAGGCATAGGGTGATACCCTAGATCTAAAAAAATAACCTAATTTTCGTCCAAATATATGGCCTAGGGTAAAACTAGTCCAAACCCAACTAGGAAAAGGAAATAAAGACATAATTAAACAAGGATTGGACTTAGTCAAACAAGGCCCAACCCAAATAACATCCAAACTTAAAAATAAGCTAATTAAATATAGAATAAAGCCCACCATGGCCAAATTACAACTCTAATGACCTAATGCTCATCGATTTCAAGAAGAATGCACAACTTGGAATCGATGGGAATATTCCTTTGTTGATGATCTCCAATGGGCTTCAAATGATCTCCGATGGCTTTAAACTCTTCAAGATGAACTCTAATGAGGCCAAACAAAGCTTCCTTGAACCTTTTAGCTCTTGCCCTTGTCATTGGGCCTAATGGCATCTTTAATGGATCAAATGGCATCTTAGGCAACTCCGATGAGCTTGAAACCAACTCTGATGAGCTTGAAACTTCTTCCTTAGCATCTTAAAGCTTCTCCAAGCCTCCTTGCCGCATATGCACATCCTCTCCATGATCTCCATTGGGCTCTTCAAGACCATGATGAGTCCTTGGCGCATCATCCCCTCTCCCTTGAAAAGGATTTGTCCTCAAATCTGCATCATTATCAAACAAGGATAAGTCCGAGACATTAAAAGTAGTACTTACATTACCATATTCACTAGGAAGATCTAGCTTGTAGGCATTGTTGTTGATCCTCTCCAAGACTTGGGATGGACCATCTCCACGAGGTAATAGCTTAGACTTCCTCTTCTCAAGGAACCTTTCCTTCCTTAGATGCAACCAAACCCAATCTTCGGGTTCAAAGATGACCTCTATGCGTCCCTTGTTAGCATTCTTCATGTAGTTTTGAGTTTTCTTCTCAATTTGAGCTCTAACCTTTGCATGAAGATCCCTAACAAAATCTGCCTTGCGTTGCCCATCTATGTCAACTTGCACACTTAAAGGTAAACTCAACAAATCCAATGGAGTTAAAGGATTAAAGCCATACACACATTCAAAAGGTGAAAATCCAGTTGTACTATGTATGCTTCTATTGTATGCAAATTCAACATGAGGCAAACAATCTTCCCAAGTCCTTAAGTTCTTCTTAATCAAAGCTCTAAGTAAGGTAGACAAAGTCCTATTAACTACTTCAGTTTGACCATCAGTTTGAGGATGACAAGTAGTTGAAAATAACAACTTAGTACCTAACTTAGCCCACAAAGTTCTCCAAAAGTGACTTAAGAACTTAGCATCTCTATCACTCACAATCGTCCTAGGCATTCCATGTAGTCTAACAATCTCTTTAAAGAACAAATTAGCTACATTAATGGCATCATCAGTTTTAGTACAAGCAATAAAGTGTGCCATCTTAGAAAACCTATCAACAACCACAAAGATAGAATCTTTACCTCTCCTAGAACGAGGTAATCCTAAAACAAAATCCATGCTAATATGAGTCCATGGTTCATGAGGAATAGGCAAAGGAGTATACAAACAATGAGGTTTAGATGTAGATTTAGCTTGCAAACAAGTAATGCAACTAGAAAGATGCTTTCCTACATGCAATATCTCATATGTTCTATCAACACCAAAGTGACCCATTAAACCACCCTCATGCGATTCCCTCAAAAGCACAAAACGCAAAGAACAAGTAGGTATACACAATCTAGATTCTTTAAACAAAAATCCATCATGCTTATAATACTTCCCAAATCCAGAATTCTCACATGCTTTAAACACATCACTAAAGTAAGCATCACTAGCATATAAGTCTTTAATAAACTCAAATCCAAGAAACTTAGAATCAAGCATGGAAAGTAAAACATACCTCCTTGATAAAGCATCGGCTACAACATTCTCCTTACCTTTCTTGTAGCGCACCGCATATGGAAAGCTCTGAATGAACTTGTATCGCACACCATATGGATTGAGTTAAATTTCTCTAATGGATGATAATCCACTAGGAATTTCCTCACAACAGTAAGCTACAAAATTCCCTTCTTGTATCAAAACAAGTCCAATTCCTACAAAATCACTCAAAAAAGACATAATATTGCTTGAAATATCTCCAGCCAAGTTCTTAGTACCCATTAGTGTATTTTGGAACAAAGGTAAGATCAAAACAGAATTCTCATGCAAAGCACTCCTAATCTCACTTTTAGCTAACATACACTCTTTAACAACTTTCTTAGAAGTCTCTTTTCTTTCACCCAAAACAGTCCTATTTTCAATGCTATGATCAACCAAAACAGATTTGTTTTCATCACAATTAGCATCCAAAACAGAATTTGTTTCATCACAAACAACACCTAAAACAGATTTAGTGTCATCACAAACAACACTCAAATTAGGTTTAGTATTATCGCAAACAACATCTAAAACAGATTTAGAATTACTCTTTGAAAATAAGGTTGTTTTATCATCAAAACAATCAGCAATTTTAGAACCGATGTTACCCTTTTCTTTAGCCCTAAATTTATCATCCAATTTAGCAAAATCATCTCTCACTTTAATTTGATCTTTTAAAGCTTCTTGAAGTGATAAAGGAACTAAAGTAAAAGGCCGCTTACCATGCATAAAAGAGTACTCGTTTGTCTCACCATCATGCTTCACCTTGTTGTCAAATTGCCAAGGTCTCCCAAGCAACACATGACAAGCTCGCATTGGTAGCACATCACACAAGACATCCTCTTTGTACCTGCCCAAAGAAAGAGTAACCAAAACTTGTTTGTTAACCCTAATTTCTTCTCTATCATTGGTCCAACTTAAGCTATAGGGTTTAGGATGTTTAGAAGTAGGTAGTTGTAACTCTTTCACCAAATAATCACTAACTATGTTTTTAGAACTATCTCCATCTATAATCACACTACTAGGCTTTCCACTCGCATACATTCTAGTATGGAACAAATTCTCCCTTAGAACATCCCCTTTTACATAGGCACTCAAAGTTCTCCTATCAACCAAACTAAGTGGAGCTTGTTGATTTCGAGCTTGTTGATTTTGAACTCCCAAGGCCTCAATTCTTGTTGATATAGTGCCTAATTGTTGCAAGATAGCTTGCAACGAGGTAGCCACATCATTGGCTTGATTTTGATCTCCCATTGTACCTACACACAAAGAAGAGTTAGTAATAAAATTTCCTCACAAGTGTGTGTGTGAATTACCTTTGTTGTGCTCTCGTGTTTGCACTCAACCTATGGATTGGCGATCCACTACTCTCTTAATGATCTCACAAGATTATGCCTTTTTCTAGCTTCAATAGGCCTAATAAGAGCAAATTGTTAGAGCCTCCTTTCTTCTCGTGACCTACTTGAGGAACAAACAATTAACTTGAGTGAATCACAAACAAAAAGTGATCTATACAATCCAAACAGCCTTTTGTCTCCCAAACTTGCTGCACAAAACACAATTAGTAACACAAATCAATCAATTTAATCAATTATAAACCCTAGTACCACTTAGATCCAATTTTGTACCACATATCTCCTATAGGGTTTAAAACCTGAAATTCTTCAAATTAGATCTCAATTCACAGCAAAAGCAACCCAAGAATCTCAAACAAACAATCAATTAGGGTTAGATGCAAACAATTGACTCAATTGCTCAAAACAAACCCTAATCCCCAATATACCCGGATAAGAACCCTAGGTCAAAGGTGCGGCAGACACAAAAGATTTTTTTGATTTTTTTCAGTATTTTTCCCAGAAAGATCACACTAAAATAAGTCTAGATCTCAAATTTCAAAGCTTTCCGAGCTCAAACGAAGCCAGAATAAATTTCACAAGTTTC
>AWUE01017693.1:0-58951 GCA_001974825.2 Corchorus olitorius | reverse complement strand
AGTCAACAAAGTATTGATTTTGGAGNGATAAATAGACTAAATCAAGGTGTATATATATATATAGGTATTACTACATTATTATTACATTACACATCTTAATATAGTACAAGTACCACGTTGGACAAGTTTATTAATATATTTGGGGTCACATGTGACATTATCATTTCCAAAACTCATTCAAAATTATCATGGCCCTTACCTTAAAAAAAAATTATCATGGCCATTTGACTGCTTTGACCACTTGTTGACTCATAGTCAAAGTGGAGTCTAGTGATGATAACAATAACATTGAATTATGCATGTAGATAGATCATTGGACTAGAATTATATGTGGTCACTTGAGGCCTTAATTGATTCTTTCACCTCAATTTTTTTTTTTAAAATTATATATAATGTGCTATTGTGCTTATAACTAATTCGGATTTGAGTTATGTCAGATTCCAAATGAAGGAGAGCTTTTATAACATTTATTTTCTCTATTCACAAACCTCAAATCCGATATTTTACCTAAAAGACATCGAGCTCATTTCATTTGACCTAATTGATTATCTTATTAGCTCATTTTATGTTTGTAGAAAGAGCTATTAGAACCCAATTATACTTCCAAAACCAGCCAGTACAATTATAGCTCATTAGAGTGAAATATAGTATAATACAATTAGTTGGCATTGCTTTTTACCTTCAAGCCAAAAGCATAAATATATACATCATGCCATGAATTATGGCTTATCCAAATCACTATTATTAATTGTTATCATAATCTTATATTAGGGCATCAATTACTCCTTTAATTTGTTGCTCGTGTGATGCTGGCTTGGAGCATCATTTTCTTTTTTTCCTACAGGAAACAGTCCATTTGATAAAAGATTAATAAACATAATGGATGACAGCCATTTCTAGTATACTATATTTGTGCAAGTTATTCTACACAATAGGCAATAGCTAATGAATTGATGGGCAAAATTTTCAATCCATATGCCCTCTGCCATCCATGATGAAGGTCTTTAAAAGTGCAAAAAATAAACAGAGAGAAATGGTGGTCAATTTTGGATGCTAAAACAAGAGAAATCTTTTGGTTTGGTGTCCAGGTTGTCCTGCTTCTTACAAGTCAACTTATTATTTGCTCTGTGATTCCACAGCAAAACCAGAACATCACATGCTTGATGCTTTACACACTCCAATTTCCAAGCACCTCCATGCATTCTCACTTGCAATTGCAGTAATTAACACAACTGGAAATTTTCATAAATTTTTTTGTTTATCATTGAAAATGACAATTTTTCATTGATTTTATATATGTTTAAAATATGGGTAATTGCTTAAATTGGTGCTAAAGATTTGGACTATTGTTCAATTAAGGGTCTACTGTTTTAATTTGGTCAAATATGGATCATCATCATATATCCTTATATATAATATGGGCATTGGCCAACTTAAATTGTTAACTACCAATTTGAGTAACCCAAATTATATAATGTTGGGATCAATTTGAACAATTAGCCAGTACTCAAATTGAAATGCTATGAGAAATTAAATAATAACCCAAAGGAAAAGTAATGAAAATCTAATCCTTTATAAGCGTGCCATTGGTAACCCAGGGGGTCCCATTTGCTTCACAGATTAGGCACCAATGGGTGTGATTTGGGACACTTTTTGTCCCAAATGCACCATCGGGTGCCTTAAGTGCACCCACTGATGCGATGAGATTTGGTCTCATCGGTGCTACACCACACTAGACCATAAGGGAGTAAGGCTTCCCTTGATGGGATATTTTTTTATCCCTCCGTTGGTGGTCAGCCACTTTCCCATATAATCCCTTTTAATAATTTCTCATTTTCATCTCACCCTCGAAATTGTTTAACCAAACACATTTGAATCTTATTTCACTATTAGAATTTCAATCACACCATTACAATTTTGATTTTATTAACTATCGCTAAAACTAATTTCACCGCTCTATCAAGCTCTATCAAACTAAACTGTAGATGATGAAGGCTTCCTTGTCAACATTCAACTTCTTGATCAATGACCTTAAAAGCAACTTAATTAGAGCCACGGTAAGGAAATCCATCAGCTTTGTTTCAGCTTCTTTTTGGACACGTCAGCCAAACGACCGCACAACTAGATTGCAGCGAAGGGAATGAGGGCTGGCAAAAGCTAAAAATGCGGTTTATAAGCCCGAAGTCAAGCCACCTTTTGAGCCAAACTGCACCATGCAATGCAGTTTGATAAATAATTTCCATTGTAGTTGTGCTTATATGGAAAGGCTCAATTAGAATGCACCATTAGTGGAGGACTATGGGTATGTACTAGGGTTTAGGTTCCAATATTTGCTAGCTAGATATGAACAAATAAAAACCCTAGTTATGTTCACTAATCCAGCAATATTGCTATCTACAACAGTATTTCCAGTGCTTTATTATTTATGGCATAAGCTCCCACAACTATAATCACGGAAGAAAAGAGTCCTTCCAAATGTAGGCCCTTAAAACTTTTTATGCCCAATAAAAGGGTAGCTTGGTGCAAAATGTGATAGCTAAGACCTTAAAATATAATAATAAAGGAATCAGATAAACACAATCATGGAGAGGAAAAAGGATAATAAAAGGCAGAGGGCTCCAACCCATCCTTGTGCCTCCAATTTCTCCCAAATAAACAATTAATTAAGCCCATTTGGAAAGCTACTTTGATGATACCAACTTTTCTTTTGTAAGTACTTTCCAACTTTTGACTTGGTGGGGTGCAATGTGCCAAAGTTTTGGTGACTTCTCCCTTCTTTGTTTATGTGTAATGTGTATAGCTCAAAAAGGTCAAATTCTAAATTATCACATTGTCTGGTCCATAGCAATAGGAGAAGGTATCAATATTCAAAAGAGAATCCTTTGAGGACAGTTTATGGGGACCTAATTTATTAATAGCCACTCGCTATATATAAGGAAAAAAAATTTGCCAAAAAATCTATTTATAATTCATATTCTTTTTTTGAGTAAATTATGTTTATAATATTTATTTTTGGTTAAAAGTTTATAAAATATATTTATTTCAAACCAGAAAGACATTTTTTTTGGTAAAACAGAAGACAATATTTATATTATGTGTTTAGTGCAAGAATAATATAGGTGGGATATATATATGATGATATTTGTGCATACAAATTATTGTATATAGTATATGAAGAAAAAAGTTTAAAAATATAAGACATTAATAATAAAAAGCTCATAAAACTAAATAAGATTAACAAAAGAAAAGTATATGATTTGAAGTTATTTTCCTTTTTCCCATATCTTTCCTTTTCCCCTCTCCCTCTTTGATCATTTCTTTTCTTTTTCCTTTTCAATTATTAGTAAAATAATTATGAACTGTACTAAACCAAAAAAGAAAAAGAGTCTAAACATTTTTATATATGTAACAAAAGTATTCTTTTCCTTTTCATTTCAACGTCCGTTTTCTACACTAAAGAGTAAAGATTGATTTTTGAGGGGACTACATTACTCTAGCATAAAAAGGTAGAAAATTTTTCTATAGAAAGTTTAAAGCACTTTCTCACTTTGGAGAGAAAGTATTTGGGTCAGTTAAACTTTCTTACCCTAAACTTTCTCTTAAAAAAATAACCAAACATGCTAAAGTTATTTCCTACCCTATACTTTTTTTAGAAAGTGATTAAATTACATCAAAACAAACGGGCTCTAAGAGCCCGTTTGGAAGTTTCTATAGAAAATAAAAAGGTAGAAAGTTTTTCTATAGAAAGTTTAGGACTAGAAAGTTTTTTCTTGAGAAAATACTTTAGCATGTTTGTTTAACCTCTAAAGTTTAAATTAAATTCCTAAGAAAGTAAAGTTAAATTTATTAAAATACCCTTTGATGGATATTTTAAATTTAAAAATAAGACCCTTTTTAAGTAATTTTGTCTTAAAATTACTTTTATGAGAAAAGTGAGAAAGTGCTTTAACACCTCCCAGGTGTTAAAGCACTTTCTCACTTTGAAGAGAAAGTATTTGGGTCAGTTAAATTTTCTTACCCTAGACTTTCTCTTAAAAAAATAACCAAACATGCTAAAGTTATTTCCTACCCTATACTTTCTATAGAAAGTGATTAAATTACATCAAAACAAACAGGCTCTTACATGTTTCTACAGTTTAATACACATAGAGTGTGTCCTTTTAGATGGTTCATTGGCACTGAAGTCTTGAGGGATGTTATAATTGTTCTTTTAGTTAGTTCTGTCCTGTTCTAGCCTGTGTTGCTGATGCTTCAGCCTCTTGTTTCATGTGATGTAGAAAATGATCAATGGGATGACAGTAAACAGATGGGCATGTATTAACTTCTCACGGAGTGTGCAAGAGAGTGTTGCTCGTGGTTTTTGCAATGAACTTGCTCAAATGTGCCAAGTCTCTGGCATGGTAGTTTCTCTATCTTATAATCCTGGGTGTTTAAGATCAACCTGTTCTGGTTTCTTTTCCTTTATTTCTTTTTATTTTTCATAATTTACCTAGAGTACAAGTTAATGCTGTTTTATAGGAATTCAATCCGGAGCCTGTAATTCCAATCTATAGTGCCAGGCCTGAGCAAGTGGAAAAAGCTTTGAAGCATGTCTATAATGCGTCCATGAATAAAACGAAGGGAAAAGAACTAGAGCTTCTATTAGCTATATTGCCTGACAACAATGGTTCGCTTTATGGTATGTCATGTAATAATGTTATGCAGTTCTAGTTTAGAGATATATGCTTTATTCTCCTGTGCTTTTATTCATTACGATGGCTCCTTGAATATGATCCTCCTTTGCCACTAAAAGGAAGGATGTGAAAGAGGAAAAATGATCTTAATAAGGTATTAAAGTACTTATTGTGACAGTACTCCACTTTTTCAGGTGATCTCAAGCGAATTTGTGAGACTGATCTAGGCTTGATATCACAATGCTGTCTCACAAAACATGTCTTCAAGATCAGTAAACAGTACTTGGCTAATGTGTCCCTTAAGATAAATGTTAAGGTTAGATGTTTTTCCTAGTTATCTGCATACTTATTTATTCCCTAGGGTTATTTTAAACTTTATTTCAACATTTATCATCTCTATCTTTGCTTCTCACTGCTTTCCATAGTAACTGTAATCATCTCTCATTTTTGACACAGATGGGTGGCAGAAACGCTGTTCTCTTGGATGCTATCAGCTGCAGAATACCATTAGTTAGTGACATACCAACCATAATATTCGGAGCAGATGTGACTCACCCTGAAAATGGAGAAGACTCCAGCCCCTCAATAGCAGCTGTATGATTCTTTTTCCTAGTTTATGGTCCTCAATATTTTTTTTCATCCTTGTGCTTTAAATATTGACTCCACTTCTGAAACAAAATACTGGTTCTGTAGGTAGTAGCTTCACAAGACTGGCCTGAAGTGACGAAATATGCTGGACTGGTTTGTGCTCAAGCTCATAGACAGGAACTCATACAGGATTTGTACAAAACGTGGCAGGATCCTGTACGTGGCACAGTTAGTGGTGGCATGATCAGGTATACAAATGTCAATTCCTTGAGAGCCTTCTCTTTTCCATCAAGTTGAATGTATTTTTGTTTCTAATTACAGTTCTTTTTTATATAGGGATCTCCTGGTATCCTTTAGGAAGGCAACAGGGCAGAAGCCACTGAGAATTATATTTTACAGGTTTGTGATGCTGGATTTGTTGATAAATAGTTTGTGTTGTATTTTATCTCTGAGTTCAAGTTGATAGAAGTCTAATTCCAAAAGTAATTAGGCCAACGAGAGTTCTCAAGGGGTTTCTGTATTTTGTCCAAGCAAAGTTAATGTTCTAGAACGAAACTCATGCATCTATAAACTCTTGACAAGTGTTACATTACCAGCTTGTCTACCACTATGTTGTATTGTGAAAGACTTCCATATACTTGTTGTTCTGCAGTTAAACAAGTTAAGTGGATTGGATCCACTGTTCATGTATATTATTACATAACTTGTAGACCCTTATGCCTCTGTACTAAATAGTAGTTTATAATTTGATCAGGGATGGTGTAAGTGAGGGGCAATTTTATCAAGTTCTGCTGTACGAGCTAGATGCAATCCGGAAGGTGAGCTTATACATTTTCTTCTCTGATCACTGTTTTCGAATGAATTGAAACATATTTCTAGACATTTATGGTTCTGATCAAAGATTTTATTTTTCAGGCCTGTGCTTCTCTAGAACCAAACTATCAACCACCGGTGACTTTCATTGTTGTACAAAAACGACACCACACTCGATTGTTTGCTAATAATCACAGGGATCGAAGCAGCACCGACAAGAGCGGCAACATTTTGCCTGGTAAAGATTAACTCTTTAATAATTTGTTTTGGAGGATAAACAGGCATTGCACGACTCTAATGATGCTGCATTTTGATTACAGGTACAGTTGTTGATTCAAAAATCTGTCATCCAACAGAATTTGACTTTTATCTTTGCAGCCATGCTGGTATTCAGGTAGAATATTGATATTCTTCAATCCTTTTGAATTAGAGGAACTTTTCCTTGGATCTATTTCAAAATATCTTTAAACCAAATTGAGTTTGATTTGACTGTTGCTCAAAATATCTGTGAAGCTGTATATGATGATATGTACCGACTTCATCATAGGATGTTTAGAAGAAGTTTTCGAGTAATAAGCTCTGTAAGAAAGAATAAAAAATAAAAGGTGAAATGTAAAATAAAATGGATCTTTTTTCTTCAGTTGAGTTTTGAATCGCTGTATGTCGCTGTACTTTGAACTAACCAGCAGTTGTAGGTGAGATCTTTTGAAAAGCTTTGATGCCTATAAGATTTGGGTTTTCACCAGCACTTCTTAAATTGTCTTGAAGTACTGGCCTCGCCATGATGTATTATAAGTTGGTTTTATGTACCTTATCATTTAAACATGTTACTATGCTGTAAAGTATAAACTATCATCTCATTGCTCAAGTAAGCCGTTCTCTATAGCATTAAGCATTTATTCATTTAAATTAGAATTAATTTCTTCATCAATATGGGCAGGGAACTAGTCGGCCAGCACATTACCATGTTCTTTGGGATGAGAACAATTTCACAGCAGATGGAATACAGTCTCTAACAAACAACCTTTGTTACACATACGCAAGGTGCACGCGCTCAGTCTCTGTTGGTGAGCGAGATTTCCCATATGTTATTTGTATATCTTTGCATCCAAAGCTTTCCTTAATTCTCCTGAGGCACAATGAAATGAACACTGTTGGGACTCTTTAAAGTTCATTTCGATTAACCTATTGTTTTGACTAGTAGCAACCTAATTTGGTGTGTTGTGGGTTTTGTTTGCAGTTCCTCCTGCATATTATGCACATTTAGCTGCATTCCGTGCCCGGTTCTATATGGAACCGGAGATGCAAGAGAATGGCTCGACAGGTGGCAGTGCAGGTAACAATAAAAGTACAAGGGCAGCAGGAGAATCCGGAGTGCGGCCATTGCCAGCATTGAAAGAGAACGTGAAGAGAGTGATGTTCTACTGCTAGATGGAGAGAGAGGGAGCTGGGAGATGCGGCAAATCATGAATAGCTTTTAGTTTCTTATGTTTCTTTGTATAGTTGTAATGATTTAATGCATTGCAAAGTCTTCCAACTTTAGGTCAGTTAATGTAAAAGTTCACAAGCTTTAGTTCAGGGTTACTTGATAACATGTCAGAAAAAACATGCATGGGATGGGGAGGAACATGACCACCAGATCTTGTACCTCTGGATTTCCTTCTTCCTAACCATCATGGGATAGAATGACAAAAAACTAGGATGTGTAAAGAAATGTTTATTTGGAATCAAAATCTAAAATGTAGGAAAATTTTGTCCCCTCCCCTGTTTTCCTTCACTATCACTCACCTACTACTGATCCCTATCTTGCAAGTTCCCTCATGTATTCCAAATGGTTGCTTCATTATGTTTCTGAAGTTGAACTCCAGAAAATAGGGAAGTGAAAAATAAATAGGAGTTACTGGAGAAAGTGTTTCATCATATATAATTAAAGATTTGATTGATGCAGTGATCAATTGCTAAACTGCAACATATGTTTTTGATACCAAGGAGTCTCAATAGAGGTAATCGTCAATAGCAGAAAGAAGACATGTTCATCTTTGGTATATATTTATATATATATCCAATCTTTATAAGTACTAAATGAAACACGTGCGGGGATATGGAGTCTGACGAAGCACGATTCTGGACTAGTCGGGATCCAATGTGGTTACCGGATACCGGAGGGTTAGTATCAAAAAACTAAATGGAACAATGTGCGGGGAGAGCTTCCCCATATGGAGTCCGACGAAGCACGATTCTGGACTAGTCGAGATCCAATGTGGTTACCGGATACCGGAGGGTTAGTACCCAAAAAACTAAATGGAACAGTGTGCGGGGAGAGCTTCCCCATATGGAGTCCGACGAAGCACGATTCTGGACTAGTCGGGGATCCAATGTGCTTACTGGATACCGGAGGATTAGTGCCAAAAAAACTAAATGGAACAGTAAGCTGATTAGTTGCACGAAGCACGATTCCAGACTAATCGGGGTACAATATGGTTACCAGATATGGGAGGGATCCAATGTGGTTACCGGATACCAGAGGGTTAGTATCAAAAAAACTAAATGGAACAATGTGCGGGGAGAGCTTCCCCATATGGAGTTCGACGAAGCACGATTCTGGACTAGTCGGGATCCAATGTGGTTATCGGATACCGGAGGGTTAGTACCAAAAAAACTAAATGGAACAGTGTGCGGGGAGAGCTTCCCCATATGGAGTCCGACGAAGCACGATTCTGGACTAGTCGGGGATCCAATGTGCTTACTGGATACTGGAGGATTAGTACCAAAAAAACTAAATGGAACAGTAAGCTGATTAGTTGCACGAAGCACGATTCCGGACTAATCGGGATACAATATGGTTACCAGATATGAGAGGATTAGTACCATAAAAACTAAATGGAACAGTAAGGTGATCAGTTGCATGCCTGGCAGTCAGCATATGTTTTATGTGAATGTTTGTTCGCACATTTGAAATGGGCCAAGCTGACAAATTGGGGCCTAACTAAAGGTGAGATATAATAAATGGGTCGAAATCATATTCATCCATGGTCCCAATTTCTTTTGCATGTCAAGCAAAGCCTAAAGATATGGATTCTGGATTTGTATGCTATCATCAGCTTGCATGGGCTTTTTTAAGCCTATAGAGTTAATAGCCAAGTTGAAGCCCAATTTTTGATGTTACGTTACCCAAACAAAGCCCCTTCTGCCATCAATATTGATTAATTGCATTTTTCCTTTTTTTGGTACAAATTTGCCAGGTTGATTACCCTAACACAATTCGGCCAAAAAAAAAAAAAGCCCCAACACAACATGTTTCTAACATTTGAAACGTGTTTTTTTTTTGGTAGCAAATGAAAGCAAAAACAAAGGAAAAGCAATAGCTCGAGAAGCCTTGTTGTGGGTAATTTGCAAAAGCTTGCATTTTAATCATCTATATCTATACTAATTATAAAGTCAGAGTTTGTGTCACGAGTTGAATCGGAAACAAACTCAGTTTTTAAAAAATTCAAAATAAAATAAAAACTACTCATCTTAAATAAAAACTACCCGGATAAATATAATATTTAAAATTATTTATATCATTTTAAAAAAACTACCTATTGAAAAAAAACTGTCATCAACCACTCACGTAGTGAGTGCCCTGTGTCTTGTTAATTATAAAGTTAAGTTCTGAGTTTGTGTCACGAGTTGACTCGGATACAAACTCAATTTTAAAAAAATTCAAAGTGAAATAAAAACTATCTATCTTACATAAGTTATTAGAGGATAAATAATAAATATAAGTATTTAAATTTTATTTATATCATTTTAAAAAAATTACCCATTTAAAACAAACTGCAAAAAACTACTCACGTAGTGAGTGCCCTGTGTCCTGTATTATATATATAAACTTCAATCCCCCGTTAGCAATTGTTATATATATGTACAATTAATGTATTAGTTTCTGACGGACGATTGATTTTTAAGAAAGAAATAATTACTGTTTATTGTTTAACAGTCTTGGACTTTGGATAATATTAGGCTATGTTTAATATGAGATCATTTTCCATTTTCATTCTAAAAAATATCAAAGAAATCAAGTGGTGATATATGCATCGTCAATGATGAATAATTTTTTAGAAAATGAAAATGATAACAGAGTAAAAATCTAAAAATAATAATAAATTTTTTTTAATTTCACTCCTTTGTCATTTTTATATTCTATGATAAAATGCATTCAGTTCTCATACTGCAACCCAACATTTCTGACTACTCCTTCACGTTTCCATTGAAGATTATTTCCGTTAGAGTAAGCTTTGATTTGTCTAACATCTTTTGGCCAAGGAAAAATTACTTCTTACCACTCTCCTCAAGAATATTGCAAATTCATTTCTTGATGTATTTAAATATTCATCCTCCTCTTTAAATATAATATATACTAAAAAGTATTTGAAAGATTCAGAGAATTTATCAAAGGCCCCTTTTGGGGATCGATGAGGAGGTTCCATTTGAACTTTTTTTTTTTGTCATTTTTCTGTCTTTTCTCAATTGCCAAATTACTAAGAAGACCCTAGGTTAGTTTTTAACCAGTTCTTACCCTTGAGCCCTTTTTTGTAATTATCCTTTCCTTTCACGTAAATGTTATAATAAATCATATCCCCCTCAATTATCTAGAATTGTAACCTCTCTTCAGGCCTTTCATGTCCATACGAAGAATAGAATAAACTTAGTTTTTGTTTAAGTGCTACACAGGTTAGAGGAAGAAATAAAATTGAAGCTATTGCACATACCCGTGTACAAACTAATATTTATTATTTATTGCTAACTTTAGGGCATATGCTCAATGTTAATAGTATAGCCTTTTAAAGATGCAACACATTTAAAATCATAATACTTTCGAAATTTTCTACATATCAAACAATTTAATTTGAATTGGAAATTGTTCAAAGAAGTAAATTGCTGAAGTTTGATCGACGCGCCAACACGGGCCGATCCACTTGTGCTAATTAATTCTAATACTTCAATTTATCATCACTCCACAACACATTAATCTTAAGTTTGATCTTCGGAAGCGCATTTGTTGGAAGGGTTTTAATCTTTATGCTCCTATCCTGAAAAAAATTAGTTTCAGACTCAAAAAAGGACCTCGAGATACCATGGTTAAATAAAAAAAAAAAAAACATTAATCTGATCTAAACATTGAAATAGCTAGTAAATATCGTCGCAATGACTCAGGCAAGGCAAGAGTATGTTTTTATAAGGTTCATATCGTTCAATTCTTTCTCCTGGTTGTTAGGGAAAAAAAAAAAGAAATTAAAAAGAGAAGGTTTCTCACTCTTTCAGCCTCTCTTCAGTCTTCACATGGTATTTTACTATTTTATGACAAAATATGAAGTAATTAAGAAGACCTTTTTCTTTATTATTATTATTTGTAGTCGATCACCGAAGGAAATGTTAATGTCTAGGACATCATCAAGTTAAGTACCAACTTGGAGGCATTAATTTTTAAGAATTCTCTGGGATTAACTCAACGTGCCTAAAGAAAAATCTCTCAATTTCAATCAAATTGTTCCCAACACAGTATTATTTTGTCTATTTTTCTGATCAGGTGATCAACCCATACATATATATTATATATATATATATAAATAAAAAACACTCACATGACCTTAACATTTTATGGCCCATCAATAATTTGATTAACATTTTATGGGATGATATATCGTATTTAAATTTATTAGTAGTACATTCTTCTGCATATTGAATTTAATATATGATCCTTCTGACCAACAAACAGAACAAATTCACCCCAACATTGCACTTTCATCAGAATATATATATATATATATATATATATATATATATATGCATGCCACACTTAGCATGCATGCATGTGCATATACACATGAATATCATTACATATATCTCTGCCATGAGATACTTACATACAATTAAGTAAGAATCACTGACATTGTAAAAAATAAAATTACAATCACATCAAATTTATTAGGACTCTCTCTTAGAAAAACAACCTCTGGTGGAATTTTGTTCTCACTTCCTACAAAACTGATCATATGTATAAGGTTTTGGAAACCAAACAAATTATAGGGCTTTTCAGTTTTCTTTTTTTTTTTGGTCAAAATTTTCAGTTTTCTTCATATAATGATATTACACCATTGACTTTGATACCATTTACTACTATCTTTTCCTCCAGAGATTCCAAACAGAGTCTAGGTAAAACTTAAAAGCTTCAAATCATCTTCTGCATATATATATGATATACATTTAATAAGAGAAGTAATTAAGATCTAATAATATATATGTTGAAGAGCAGAAATTATATATGCGGATTCCGGAGAGAAGTAAAAGCATGCAGATGCAGGTGAAGGATACTTACCTAGCTAGCTACCACTGCAACAGCTATAGGTAGCGGCCCCGGGCCGGGCCCCATGCATATATATATATATATATATATATGCAGGAGGAACCCACTTCTTTATATCGATATTTCTCTTTCACAGAATGAGTTTGATCCAAATTTGTTCCCCTTTAAAGAAAATATATATTGTTTAAGTGATGCCAAGGATCTAGCTTTATTGGGGGGAGAGGGGGTGCAAAAATTTCCAAAGTGCCATGTATCTTTAAATGGAATGTAAGGAGTACTTGTCAAATGAATGCTCACTTAGTTTTTCTTCATGCATGATAGCATGACATATGAAAAATCTGTGGAAAGAGTAGAGAGGGGGAATCAAAATTAATCACATTTCTGAGTACTTTGGTACTTATGGAAAAATGAGAGCTGTATCTGCATGGAATCTTGTCTATATAAAACAATTACTCCCAAAAGAGAAGGGCCACATTCCAACTAAGGAAGCTAGATGTTAACTGGAAAGAAAGCAACCCTCTTGGGGAGAGAGAGGTATAGAGGGAGAAAGATCAGACAACATTATAACTAAGTTAATTTTAGGAGAGAATTAATTAATACAGCTCTAATTCTCAATCCATTAAGGTTTTAAAAGAATAAACACAAGGGTTTTCAGCAGATCAATTTTAGACAGAAAAACTGCAGACAAAATATAACCAGCTGCATTATTCTTTTAATACAAGAAAAATAGAACAGTTTTAGTTAAGAGTACCTTCCTTTGCTCTCCCTAAAAATGAACTAAGCAGTACTTAAAGATTGATCTTCCATTTGCTATACATATTTGAGCATTGGCTACAGGTTTAACATATTTTTGCTCAACTCCTATGTTTAATGTGAATTTTTATTGTTTGGCCAATTTCTTCTCTTAAACATTTGAAGATGGTACAAGTTGCAGATCAAGAAACAAAAAGTACTAACAAGATAATTGTACACTCATGCTTCTATTACACCAGACCTAGCTAAGCAGCTACCTATAAGCTGTAAATGATAAGATATGCACTGGAATATTAGCTAGAGTCAAAAAACTTTGAATTCTTCACATAAAAACAAGTTTTCCATTCTATTGCTAGAGTCATCAAAGATTCCCTGTATCTAAAAATAATTCTCCACCTGCTGTTGCATTATCAAATTCAAGGTACACAAGTTGGAGCAAATTAACTCAGACAAAAAACATGCTACTAATTAATCAAGACCCTACAACATATCTATAGGTGATGATGTATATATCATTTTCATTGTGACATAATATATATGATGATGTGTATTTGTAAAAGAAGAGAAAAATAGAAACCTCTTTCTCTCTCCAATCCTCCCCCCCTCCCCTTAATTCTCTTCCTTGTCTCTCTGATTCACAAATTATTGTCAGTTGAAATAAGCTGGATCCAATATTTACTAGTCAACGCTAATTAACAAGAGAGAGAGCAGAAATGCAGGTTCATAATAACCTTCAAAACCTTCCACAGGGCATGTGAATTAAGGTCTCTAATTTCTCTCTTTGGTTTGTAAATCTTTTATGTTAAATCTTTTGTTGTATTTTGAAAGAAACCCAACCCCAAAAAAAGCCCTAGCTTAATTAGCTACACCTACACCAATTATGGTATAGGCAGACTTAAATCTCAAAGATTAATTTGTAGCAGAGTTGAAAGAAAGATGTCTTAACACCAAATACTATTATATACAAAAACATGTTCTGGAAAACCTTGGAAGAGGAGACATATAGAAGCAACAAATCGAATTCTAAAAGACTATGTCATGAAAAAACCCTAAACAAAGAGCATTTAGATGGATATATTCTGATATATGAAACAGAAAACTGTACGGAATTTTAAAAGGATAATAAGATATATACCTGATGAGGCTCAATCATCAAAGCAGTAAGAAAGAAATCTAGAAATCATCGAAACTGCACCGAGACACAAAAATTTCTGTCACACATAAAACATCAAGAAACCTAAAAAAAAGTTAGCATTTTGCCTGTGTAAAAGTTTCAGACAGGCGGCGAGAAATCTAGAATAAGAAATATCTATAAACTAACATCAAAGCAAAAGATAAAATTATATAATATCAAATGAATATCTCTATATGTAGATATAGGAATTCAATTAGCCCCCATAAAATCCAGATATAAGCCTGAATCGTTTATACAAACCTTTCTAAGGATTGACAGAAATCCGGAATTGGGGTGTTAGAAAAGAAAGAATGGTAAGGGAATTAGGGTTTCACTATGAAAATTAGGGTTTATTTTTGGATTGTGCAAGCAGCAACAGGTGAAACTGCCATATGATCTCATCTTTACCCTCAATGAAAGAAAAAAGAGGGAAAATTAAGATCATGCTGGCAGCTTCAACTGTTGGTGGAGCACCATAAAAATATGTGTATAACACCCTCTTAATTTGAAACAAAGGGCATCAAGGAAAAAAAAACTGAAAAATACCACCATGAAAGACTACAAACACTAAAAGGAAGAGCCCTACATAATTTGGTAGGCTATGGAAGTGCTATAGGCTTCATGTTGAGAAGAGAGGATAAAGGGAGAAGGGTTTAAATAGATGGAGAAGGGGAGAGGATTGTGGGGGATATAATTTTTAATAATTTACTTTTTTTTAATATTTTTAATGATGGAATATAGGAAAAAAGAAATTAAAAGTCTCCTACTATAAGTTGAATTGTTATTATTAATATTAATAAAAAATAAAAACAAAACAAAAGATGCAATGTTTAAAATAAAAATAAAGTGGTCCCAAAGTGATGCAAATTGAATATTGTCACGCCATGCAGTTTTGCAGACAGGTTAGTGAGTGTTTCTATATACATTTGTTAAGAGCATTAATAACTTTTAAGTTGGGACCTTGTAACCCAGTGGGGGACCTTTTCTTTAACCTCTTTCTCTTTATTTTTCATTTCCCCCTTTGCTTATATATCTCTCTCTTTCCCTCTATTCTGTGTAACTGTTGTGAGAAGGAAGGATCAGCCATGGCCATGAGCCCCAAAAATTATAAATGTAAAGATGAGAGTGTAACCGCTAGTAGCTAATATAAATGGGGGACCAGAAATACCTTATATGGTTTCAAACCAACCAAGGGTATCTTCAAGTTTTATTGATAATTTGATATATGGATCGCACATGCTTTCCAGAGGTTTCTTCAAGTTTAATTGATATGGAGCGCACATGCTTTCCGGAGGTATCTTCAAGTTTTACTGATATAGAACGCACATGCTTTCCAGAGCTATCTTCGAGTTTAATTGATATGGAGCGCACATGCTTTCCGGAGGTATCTTCGAGTTTCACTAATATGGAGCGCACATGCTTTCCGGAGATATTTTTGAGTTTAATTGATATGGAGCGCACATGCTCTCCGGAGGTATCTTCGAGTTTCACTGATATGGAGCGCACATGCTTTCCGGAGATATTTTTGAGTTTAATTGATATGGAGCGCACATGCTCTCTGGAGGTATCTTCGAGTTTCACTGATATGGAGCGCACATGCTTTCCGGAGATAATTTTGAGTTTAATTGATATGGAGCGCACATGCTCTCCGGAGGTATCTTCGAGTTTCACTGATATGGAGTGCACATGCTTTCCGTATCTTCGAGTTTAACTGATATGGAGCGCACATGTTTTCCGGTGATATCTTCGAGATTCACTGATATGGAGTGCACATACTTTCCGCAGATCAGACTTGTGTTTTCACCTTATTAAGACCGTTAATTACCACCTCTACCAATCACTCCTGTTAGTAATTAGTATAGTTTCAATTTTTTTTTGTATATTTATAGTTTCAATTTTTCATTAGAGAATAATAAAGCAAAAGGCAAAAAAAAAATTATTAATATTTCAACCAAAAAATAAATAAAAATGGGATGGAGAGAGAGAGCATAAACCCCAATGAGAAAATCGTGTTTTTTCCTTTGATTTCCATTCATCAATTTTAGTTTGGTAATTATATAAAGTTTGCATTTAATCCAATCCTTTCCTTATAAGCATCTTCCTTTTATTCACAGATATAGCCTTTTTCTCGCAAGACTTGCCATTTGTTGGATACTTGCAAAACCTGCATCTGATTGGTGCCAGCTGCAATATATGTATATATACATTATTTATACCACTTTATTTTTTTCGTTGGTTTGAAACATTTTGATTTAGACAATCATGAAAATGACCATGATGTTATGGAAAAAGTAGTAGTAGTTGTTTTAGAAATTTCATATCCCTTTTGGTTATATATATATGTGTGCCCTAGCTCTATAGGTGTGATGATGGAACCAACATCGATATATCATATAAATTAATATGAAAGTCACTGTCTCCTCTCTAGAATAAAGCCTTACATTTAGTAGAAAATGAGATTGTTTTAATTAGTAAATAAATTAATATAAAGTTATGATTTTATATTTTTATTAGTGTTTAGTATTCTAAATACCCGATGAGATTTGCCCAACCTTTTTGAGATTTTTTGTATGTTGATTCCGGCAAGGAATACTCCTTTTAATTTCTTTTCAAATTACAAATTAAAATATTAATATTAGCAAATTCTCTTTTCTCTCCATTAGAACATATTCCTTTGGTGGTTATATTCCTCAAACAATCATATATAATCAAGTTCTCTCTGCTAATTGTTTCACCAAAAACAAAAGTTCTCTCTAATTGTGAATTACTGTGGGCCAATCAAGGCATTACACTCTTAAAACCTCTGTATAATTATCATTATATAGGTACACCCTAGCTTCCTCTAGGGTTTTATGGCTAGCTAATATTCTCCCAACATCTTCATATACTATATATCATCATATACTATATGTGAATAATATCATTAACATATTGATTCAAAAAAGATTATTTAACATATCAGTTAAAGTTTCAAATGTATCAAAATTACTTATTCATTCAGAAACCAGAGAGAATCATAAAAATTGATCATTGGTATTCTCTCTTTTTTCTTTTTTCTTTGCTATAGAATATATTTTTCTACTTTCATTCATTTCTGTTTATGTAAATGCATGTATATATATGTGTACATGTATGATGATGAACATGCATGTGAGATATGGAGATTTGTGCAATGAAATTTATCAGCATCATTTAAATTATTAAACAGATAACAAAAAGAGAGGCATTATCTAAGAACTTTTCGAAATGTTCCAATTCTTAAAAGCCTAGCTGGAGCATGCAACCATTTCCCTAAATAGAAATTAACAGTAAATCTATTCTATTCTATTTGTACTCTTTAATTATATAAATAAATATATAATGCAGTACTCATGATCTGCTCTGGCCTGGCCAGCAGCTTGGTTTTTTTTAATTATAAAAGAAAATTGTTCTTATTCATAATGTTTGCAAAAGGCATATTATGGTCACAGGTGTCTAATTATCGACCATTTTCTTCATATCACGAGTATCAACTCTGCCAAACTCCAAACTCTTTGCACATTATCTGAAATTTTGCTTTGTTGATCCTCTTTTTCAAAGTGTGTGTAATCTTCATATAAATACCAACTTTTTTAGGTTTCATGATCTAGAAAAGATTCAATTCTCTTAGCCATGATTGATGATGTGGAAAAAGAACTTTCCCTTTAATCCAGATCACACAGATTCACAATATTTAATTTTCCTGAAATCTTGAATTTAATTCTCTAATAGTTTTAGGCCATTATTGAAGCATACATGCATTGTTAGAAATATGCCATTCACTATATATATTCGAATGTATGGGAGAAAGTATATATATGATTATGATGAATGCAATTTGATTAACATAATTGAGTAAATTAATCCCATTTGGCTTAACCATCCAATAACATTTTTACATCTTACTGGTTCTCTGAAGTTTGTTGAGAATTAATTAATGAAAAATGTAAGAAGCAAATCATTCTAGAAAAACTTTGTACTATCATATGATCATTTGGTAGTTGGATTGTATGCTAAAGCATTAGATTTTGTAGCATCTATATATTCCCAATAGTAAATTAACATTTTGCTGCACCCAAAATGTGGTTTATGGTATATTGATTTAGGGTGTTTTGGGTAATTTGATTGAATAAGAGATTAGATGATGGTTTATACGCGCGTGCAACATGTTCATACACAAACCATCGATCATCTAATCTTTATATCCAATTCCATCCATCATCCTACCCTAAACACACCCATATCTATGCAAATTGCGGATACAAGATTTTGGTTATTAATAATTGTTAAGAAATGAAATTAAACAAATTAACATAAAATTAAAGGAACAGCATGCATGTTGATTGATTGCCTAGTAAAGAAAAACAGTGTCTGCTGTGTCACATGGTTTTTATGAAATTTTTGTGGTCCAATATTTCCTCATGCATATATATACAGATATAGAGTTATAAAAAACTTTTGTCCATGTGATGGTGCCATTATTTTGAAGATAAGAGTTAATATAAGGAGGGAACTGTAGATTAATAAAGAAGTTATAGCTAGAGATGCTTTTGTCCCTTTTGTTCTTGTTGTTGGAGTTTAGTGTTCAACCAAAATATTCATTTTCTGTCTTGCTGATGAGTTGGCCCTTTTTTTCCCCTTTTACAGTGCTTTAACTATGCATATATGATGCATCATAAGCACAGTTACAAATGATGTAATTTCTCATAATTAACTGCATAAGCCTATAGTTACAGAGTGATCAGCAAAGCATAAGATAGGGTTCCTCAATACAGATTACTGATCATATTTTGCATTAATTCATATATTTTTGTTCAAAGTGCCAAAATTATTAGTTTGAGGTCAATAAAAAAGAAAACCCAATTTTTTTTTATCCTTGTTTTAATCAATTTCCTCATTTCTAAGCATTATTTGGGTCATCAAAACCTGAGAATTTTCCCTTCTATTGAAGCAATTGCTAGGTGTCTGGTGCTAGCAGTTTATTTATGGGAGTTGAGTGCGGGCAGATGCAGCAGTTTGTCCCACCAACTTTATTTCCACACCTCTTAGGACTTAATTTTTTTTTTTTGAACAAATCCCATGCATATATATTACCAAAAATCATTATATACTAAAGGGAAAAATTAAAAGATAGTATTTGGGACCAATTTTGGAGACCTTTTCTGCTGCTTGATAATGGGCCACAAAATCTTTAACAGGGACCTTATAATACTACCAATTTGCTACTATAGAATGAATGGCTCCAGGCCAGCTATATAATCTTACTATACCATTGTATTGCAATTTGCCTTAATATTATATTGTGGTCCAAAAAACTGCTGCAACCACTAGGCGTGCTTAGTCTTTTGGCCAGGTCTTCTCCTTATAGATCACCTTTCAATCTTTTCGACTTTTCAATTTCTAACATGCAATTCCAAAATATATACAGTAGCTTAGCCCCAAATGAAGAACTTTGCTAGCTGGAAAATATTTAAGAGCATAATGTGGTTGTTGAGGTGCAAAATTCATTTCAATATTTAAAATTCTAGGCCTATAGTACATGATATATATATCAACAACCTTCTCCTCTCTATATACAATGTACATTTGTCCAATTGTCACATATATAGCAAAAAAAAAAAAAGAACCTAATTTTATAAATGTTTTCAAGTAGATAATATATAAGTTCGTATATATGTTTCAAATCCTTAAGATTCGTGATCATGAGTACTAAAAGTTCGATACTGTATAAAAAAACCCAATAATATTATGGGTTATGATATATGTACATCTCGTATATCTATCTCACACCCACCTCGTCTCACTATTCAGACTCAATGTTAAATGATCATTTCATAGAATTGAGAGAAATGGGGTGGAGATGAGAAGATACAAAAATGAAATTTACTCAACCCATTGATTTTATGTCATGTCATATTCTCTCTTTATAATTAAATATAATTAAAGATCACATTTTGACTTTTAACTTGAATTTCTTACTCAAAATCACCATTATGACCAAGTCAAAATCAGAGTGATCATGTCACTTGGATCTAGAGAGTACTATATAGTATCATTTATGTATAGTAAAATTATGATGGGAAATGGGTGAATGAATGATGCCAGAAGATGAGTTAAAACACGCGTGTAATATTTTAACTAAGCAGTAACCACATGAGGTTTTCATTTCATTACACAAACAAATTAAACTGAGGGTTTTTGTTTTTGCCCCAACCTGACAATACTGAAATTCTCCTTTAAGTAAATCTGGTTTTAGATCTTTGGTAAGTGTGTAATTTCCCATAAAGCTCTGCTGTAAATAGCTTCCTATATATACAATAGACTCTATATTTATAGACTCCAAAGAAAGGGATTAATATTAAAGAGCAATAAAAACTCTGGCTCTGTTATCTTTCCAGGGTTTGCCAGAGTTTTGAGGCAGCAGCAGCACTGTGCAGAAGAAGTGGGGTTGGGTTTTGGAGCTGTAATAGAGTGGTCCTAACTCTCACTCAAAACAGTTTTGTTTTTGTTTTTTCTTTTTGTGTTTTGAACATAACAGCTTAGCTTTGAGCATTTGGCCTTGTTGGTGTGAACTGTGAACTGTGAAGTGTGGGAAGGAAACAATAAAACATTTAACTTTCTCATGAAAAGCCCACTTACATAACATATGTATCACAGAAATAGGAACATTATAATGTCACTTAAAAAGGTAACAAAACTCACAACACAAAGACAAAGAAAAAATGGGGGCATAGAAAAAGTGACTGCAATTCCAAGCCAGGCCACCTTCTTCCCTTGATTAATAAATCAGTCTACATCTTTGGAAGAAGAAAATTTGCACAAGAGTCATCTAAGAGACAAAGAGAGAAGCTAAAACAAGAGTTGGTTTGGGTTTTCTTTCCAACCAAATCTCACTTGTCTATTGTTTTATGTTCTCAAGACATGATGGAATATGGATGGCATCTTTACATCTTTTTTCCCTTCTCTCTTTCTTACATATGCATATGTTGCTTTATTATTATGATGATAATTATTTGGAAAGAAAAAAGATGGACAACTTTTCTTTTTCTTTCGGTAGAGAAGGGGGAAGAGGTTAAATGATTGCAACACTTGGGGGTTGAGGATAGACACCAAGGTCAAACTAACCAAGCCCCCAAGTTGGCTGAGCATCTGTTTTAGGATCCTTTTGGAACTAATCATAATGCTATTTACTAGAGTAGCTAGCTACTTGTTTTCACAATGGCCTTTTAACATTTCAAGTACGTACCCTCTTGTGCTTTTTTGGGTGGTAAAAATGATAAAAGATGTTTATTAGTAATATAATTAACTTTTTTTTATACAAAAGTACTAGAAAGTAAAGAGATGAAACAGCTACTATGGTCTTGTAATGCCAATTCCAACTTTGTCTTCGTGAAGCAGAGTAAAAAATATGGTGAGGGGGTTCAATGCGCTCTGTAACCCCATAATTCGCCTTATGTGCTAATATCGCCATGCAGTCTGCACATCGATTGCCCTCTCGATAAATATGTCGTATCTCCACAATCCAATTTCCCTTAATCAGCTCCAAACAGTCATGAACTAGAGTAAAACAAGGATGAGATTCTTCATAAAATGTACCACCACTGCAGCATCTAGTTCCACAACTAACGGTGCACAACCCCGTTCCTTCGCAAGTAATACAATTAACTAATAAAGGGGAATTGATTAGAATGAAAAGACATCATTCCGGGTTTTCCTTCGCAAGTATTATAATTAACTAATAAAGGGGAATTGATTAGAATGAAAAGACATTATTCCGGGTTTCAATGACCCAAAGATAAGAACACAAGTTTAATCCTCCCAGAAGCACATCCGGAAGGAAAGATGAGAACACAAGTTTGATTCCCCAGAAGCACATCCAGAAGGAAAGATGAGAACACAAATTTGATTCCCCAGAAGCACATCCAGAAGGAAAGATGAGAACACAAGTTTGATTCCCCAGAAGCACATTGGAAGGAATTTATCTCCGAGTCATCAATAATACCGGAGATAATCAAGACCCTTTATGGGTCAATGCAACACTATAGAGGAATAAAGAAATGAAAATTACGCATCCAAAATGAGGGGAACTTTGATAAATAACTTAAATATAGTTTACATTATGAATCAGATACAATTGAAGGCATTAAGGATTGTAAAAACCAAAACTTTTAACTACCTACAAAATTTACAGTCTCGATAACGTTACAGATGGAAAATCTTGCTGGATTTACTCTAAGTATCTTAACTCCTTGCATTGTTGCTAATACATATACTTGTAGAACAAAACTAAGTCAAGCTGAGCAACCTAGTCGATGCAACTGATTACGAGGGTTATTAATTCCTGAAGAAATCCAAATATCTGATCCTCAATGAATAAGAGATTAATTTATTATAATAATACAACATAATCAGACTACAAGATGAGAAGCAACTATAATTATTAGCCAACCTACATGTTCCTAACTTGAATTCCTAAAATCATTTGTGTGTTCAAGCAACATATTGTAAAGTTCTTCAGCTGTTGGTCGATCGCTTGGATTTTCCTCTGTGCATCGCCGGAAGACATCAATGAGAAATCTAAGTGTTTCTTTTTCCCCTTCTGTTCCATCAAACTCCGTACCAGATTGGGTCATTGTACTCTCCCTCAATGATTCCAGTGCCTCCAGCTCGTCAGTTAGTCTTGGACGTTTGCCCATCTGCACATAGAATATCAAAGGAAATAGCCTGCTTAGATTAAGGTATCAAGAAAGAATGAGTGTATGAGAATATGCATTTGTTGTTACCTGAAGAAGTTCATGAATGTGCATCTCTGATAATCCAATATAAGGAACTTGGAGAGTCAACAATTCGTAAAGCAGGCATCCGAATGACCAAATGTCCACTTCCTGCAACCAGTAAGAAACATGGAGGCCTATTAACTCAGTGCAAATACAGCTAGTAGAATATACTTTACACCAACATCTATATCTACAAATGATTATATAGTTCTTATATGTCATACACTTTCTCTCCCTCCCTTCCTACCCTTTCTATTCAATGACAAAATGTACACATCAGTCTACCAAGTATTTATCTGCTTAAGCTTTTTTGTGCTACTGAATCCCTTTTATCCTGATTAAATAAGCTTTAATTCGACCGGAAAAAAAAATAATTTAATTCCATCCAATGAGCTATCACTGCTGAAATCAAGGAAAAAAAAAACTTACCAGTCCATACTGATTTGGCTTATGCATTGCACGTAGAACCTCAGGAGCCATCCAGCGAGGAGTTCCAACACAAACATCAGGAGGAGGTATGCCTACATGAGCAATGCAGCATGTATGCAGGAAAGACCTAAGAGGTACTGCTCTATCAAAATCACAGAGCTTTACAATAGGGCTCCCATCAACTCTCTTCTCATTCAAGTCAATCAAAATGTTTTCACTTTTAATGTCACGGTGAATTATATGCTCTGAGTGCAACTTTACCAATGCAGATGCAACATCTCGGGCAATACACAATGCAAGATCCACAGGGACATGCTTCTCACCAGTTTGAGCTAGTTTCTCAATATGAGTCTGCATAAGAGCAACGTGAAAAATCAGGTGTGGAGACTAATAATTTAGGTAATCACAAACTGATATGTAAAAGTAATATACCTTCAAACATCCTCCTTTTATGTACTCCATCAAAATTGCAGACCGCAAGATTCGACCTTCCGACTTTCCATCCCCCATAGGAACCCACTTGGAAGATATTTGATGTCCTAACATTTCTACTATGCATGGGTGTTTCAAGGAACCCAACATTCTTACTTCCCCTAGGCAACTATACTCAAAAGTTTTCACCTCATCAAATGAAGCACCAAAAACTTCAAGAGTCCGCACCTGCAAATCAATATCAGAGGAATATTCATAACTTCTATTAAAAAAATAACAAAATTGAAAAACTATTATTTATTTAAACTTGACACGACAATTCAAATAACAGACCTTTGCTGCAGCCTCCATTGAACCAATTTTGCATCTCATGAGAGAACTAGAAGCCACTTCAATTTCATCACTTATGGTCATAGAAGGAAAAGAACAACTAAAGCCAGAACTGCCTTCAGTTGTAAAAGAAGCTTTTGCTCGACTAAGGGGGATGTATCTGTAACAGAAAAGCAGATACTTGTCAGAAGAATAATGGTTTTAGGCAAACCTGCTTACAGCACATCTGATCCACAAAAGCAAACTAATGTTATAGCACACACGATAAGAGGAACAAATAATTCAAAATGAATGTTACTGCCTCCGGTAGTAACTAGTAAACAACAATGTTATACTCAAAATTTTGCTTTCACAAGCCCCTTCTTTCCAATACCAAAACTGCGGCAGCCTTATAATCTGACAAAAGCTTCAACCCCAAACTAACTTTCTACATAATTAAAAATATGTTGGAATGAAAAAGTCCACAAAAGAATTTCCAATATACAACCTCATCTAAGAATATTCGCAATGTATCAAATAACACACTGACCTGCAAAAGTATTCAGGATCCGTCTCTTCTCGTATGTCATGCGGATGACAAGCATCAACCACCATGCGAACCCATGAATCACCCCTCTTTACAAGAACAACATTCCAGGCATGTGGCATGAAATCCAAGTATCCCCTAACAAGCTCACAAGGGACTGGTGGTTCCATCCGATCGCATAGATACTGTAGGCATTAAAATCATATCACTCTTGTTAGAAAGAAGAAAGAGAAAGTTGATGCCCAAAATTAACAAAAATCAAACATACAAAAAAATCCAAAGGAAAACAAATCACCTTCATGAGCAGTGCTCTGTGCCTACAGACACCAAATTGAAGAGTTCCTATAGGAACAACAATGGAATTCCTTCTTGACTTTATTGATCTTAAAGATCTCTCACAAAGATCAGAGAATACAATATCTTCCACAGTATCTGACGTCTTGTTAGCTGCACTAGCATTGTCGCCATTTCCAGTTGAACAAGTGCATATAAAAGGCTTCTTATAGTTAGAACCAGATACTGCTTTTCGAGTCCTTTCTACAATTCCACTTCTATCACTCCCTCCAAAATGATCCGAAACAAACAGAGCAAGCAGCGATGCTATCTGCAAGTTATCCACTGGAACCCACTCCCTGTCTTCAGCTAAACCATTCAAGTGCTTCAGATGAAATACCAAAGCTTGAGCAGAGAGAGTAATTGCATCTAACTCTTCATCTCTTTCCCTAAAGAAAACAATATACACAATCAATACTTAATAGAAGATTAAAAATATGGTTTCTCAACCTATTAAACAGAATCGAGTACTCTTGGACAAAGCAACTTTATTCCAGTTATTATATGTAAAATTAACCTGTCAACAAGAATGACTTCACGTGAGTCCAGATGAAAAATCTGCTCATAGCTACTCAATTGCATGAAGGGCCGATCACGTCCGGCATCATAAAAACCATCTGGTAGATGGTCTTCAATCCCACAAAACGAAGTAGCACTATACTTTTGTGATAAAGTGAAGCAATTATCTGTTGGTTTTCGAGACTTGCATGGTTTTGGATTACTAAGATCCCTTTCAGAATGCCTTTTGGACTTAAAGTTAGACTTGCATATTTCTGACGATGAACCTTCATCATGCTCAACAGCTCCTTCTCTTACTGGAGCAGGGGATGCATCAAGCTGAGAAGATTCATCATCACTCCCTTTATTTAATGATTCATGACCAACAGATGCTTTATTTTTTACATAGAACCCATTTTTGGAAGTTTGCGTATCATCCTCATGTCCAACACTACTGAGTTTTTCATCTTTGGCTTCTGATAACAGTAATGTTTTGTCATCATCAACACCCACAACTTCGGATTCAACTTCGGCACCAGTGTCAGAGGTAAGGACATCATTGTTGCCTGGTGCATCTCTGCTTGCCTTTATTGTCAATACTTCAGCATGTCCTTCACCTTTCCACTTCCGGCTGCTGTTTAGACGTTCTTGTCGAGCTCTTTGTTGCAAATAGTGTCTCCTCTTCCATCGTTTACTTGACCTCCTAGTTGCAAAACATCTACTGCTTGACAAGGGCACAGTTAAGTTGCCTGATGAAGTTTTATAAGAGCCTGTTTCAATTTTGAAGGGAATAAATTAATATCACTGAAAAGCCAAAGACAAATGTAAATAATGGCAAACAATATAATGAGAACAGGAAGAGAGAAATTATAGAGAAAACTGATTCTAAACACCTTACCATTATAAGAAACACTCCCATCACAATCCTGAGCAGCAGTTTCATATACATCCATCTCAACTGAAGAACTGGTAAAGTCGTCGCTGGATGGGCCTTTTCCATTTCCTTCCAAATTGCAGTGCACCCAAGAAGGTATTTGAGAACAACTTATAAGTTTATTGTACTGGATTGATGGTGTATATGTGTAAAACATAGGGAAAATGTTAGATTTAAAAAGTGAGATGATGTGCAAATACATTAACATCTTAAGAAGCAGATCAATAGTTCATTTATTACGATACAAGCCAAAAACAAATTTAAATTGAATAGAAACCCACTGCCTTCTAGTAGTTAAACATCAACACTAATTTATGAGTGCCAAGCATGCATACCTCAACTAAACAGTACATCTAGTGTGGATAACAGGTAAAATACTAATGGCCACCAAACTGTCAGTGTAATGAAAAGTTAACTATATTTATCAGTAATTTCACCACCTAAGCTTCGTTCTTTAAGTAGAAATAACATGCAGGTGAATATCCAATATAATATCTTAGCACACATAAAATCGGCTGTGTCCTACAGAAAGATGGAAAAGGGCTTCGGAGTTGCAACATCTACATCTGGTCAGAGCAAGCAATTAACTGGTGATGAATGTTTGAGGCTAACTGCTTATTTAAAATAATCAGAAAAGATTAGGACATGGATCAATCGAAAGCCAGATTCATAAGAAAAGTACCTGAAGATTCAAAGTCTGAAGGTTACGCATGAGGCTAAGTTCAAGAGACCCCAGTGATGTCAACCTATTATTTGACAAGTCCAGGTTCTCCAATCTTTGTAAGGAAGACAAGCATGATGGTACTTCCAGCAATTTATTATTGGCAACTTTCAAAGAAATCAAGTCTTTCAAATAACTAATTTCAATGGGCAAACTCTTTATCTTATTGAATGAAAGATCCAGATATTCCAAATTCTTTAAGCATCCAATTTCTGGAGGAAGGTATCTGCAGGAAAAGAAGAATGAATGTCATACATTTTTCCAGTGCCTCAGACAACAACACATATCTAATCAGGACAGTTGAAGTGGACCCAAAAAAAATTAATCAGTGCTTTATTTCCAGGTCATCACTAAATAGTTTCAAGACTTTAATCCTAATGAAAGGTAGATTATGTTTATACCTATTAATGAAATATTCAAACTGCCTTGAACTAGAACCCATGTGGTCTGCTCAGATGAACAGAGCATTATTTATGCAATGGGATTTGCACAGAGGAACTTAAATGATAACCCATATGCAATAATGCTGAATAATTTGTGCATTCATAAAATTCCCACTAGAAAATCTGCAGATCCTAAACAAACAATCGACAAAAGTTTAAATTACTATACTCAATAGCAAAAGAATCCCTGTATCAGTATCAGCCAACATTACCACGAAAAATAAGGATTAAAAAGAAAGAAAGAAAATTGGTCGAGCAAAAAAGTTAAAGCTATCCTAACATGTTAATTCTACATTCAGAAAAGCTAAAAAGTGTTCATAGAACACATACCTTATAGAAAAATAGCAAACAGAAAGCTTGGTCAAGCACTTAAGCCCAGCAATCTCACTTAAGAGAGTCAAAACTGAAGCCCGAGGCGGAACCCTACTAAGTTCCAGCTCTTTCAAACCTTTTAACTTGCTCAAAGCCATCCCATTAAACTCAGGCGATGATATTTTCACCTGCAAACACTCTAATCCGGCCAAACTCCCAACCTCCGCAGGAAATAAATTAATTCTGTTACTGAAAAACTTCAAATTCCTCAACCGGCCATACGTTCCAACTGATTTCGGAATTAAGTTAAACACATTTTTGTATAAATAAAGCCCGTCCACAGACTCCGTGGAGTCTCCCAAAATCGAAAACTCCACACTTTTCCCGGATACATCAAGAACCAAGTCTTCATCGGTACTACCACTACTACGCTTGTTGCTGCTTTCAGCGTCACCGTCCACGGTGGTGGTAACGACGGTGCCGTTGGGGCCATTATCATCGTTATCGTTTTCGTCTTTTTGTTGGTTCGGCGTTGACTCCGGATTCTCCGGCAGGGTTTCAACGATATCGGAGGAATCAGGGAGCTGCATTGGGTCGGGAGGACAAAGCTGTAATTACCCAGAGGGAAAACGGAGAGGGGAAAGAAGAAATAAGAATTTTGCTAGGGAAAAGAGGGTTGGGAATAAGATTCGAGGAAGAGATCTGTTTGGTAAGGAGGAAAGAGCATGGGAAACTTGGCGATAAAGTTTAACGGTAAATTAAAGAGAAGGGAGCGGAGAGGGAAGAAAGTTGGAAGGAACCGCTCCCCTGGCGATTTTAGTAGAAAGAAAGAGAAACCCTAGAATCTAGAGGAACCGTAGTACAATTTCTTCAGTTTAATTTTAAAACTTTTTAAAGAAAGAAGATGATGTGTAATATTTTATGATTTAATCTGATTTTAGTGGAATTCTTATGGAATGACAGAAATAGCCTTCCGTTTAAAGTTCATCAGTCAATATTGGTGGCGATAAGTAGAAGGTAATTCTGTAAATTTGAAATTTATTTTAGTTTACAAAACTACATAATAATAAAAATTTCCAATTCCATTGGTGATTTGGTGTTGGTGCCAAAAAAAAAAAATCCAATTCCTTATTTAATTCTAATTCGAGACTTCGAAAATATATAAATATAAATACAAAATTTTTTTAATAAATTATCATTATCTAATAATTTTATATTAGCAAAAAAAAAATAGTAGCTAATAATTTTATAAAACAATTTCAATTGATGTTTTAACTTTTAACATTCATTTTTAAATAACAAAAATGGATGAGTGGATAAGGAATTACGAGTAACAAAAAAACAAAAGCATCTATCAAAAGAAATTTTCACAACTTTGCTTTTTTATAGTATCGTCAACAATTGCAAATTCTATGTTGATAGAGTGAAGAGATCGTTTAATGTCAATTAAGTGAGGTTTTGAATTTTAATTTTGCGGATAAAGCAAAAATTATTGTGGAATGAAAAGCTTTCTAATCTAGAATTTAGCACGATTATTTGACTCTAAAATATTCAGATGCAAATGTACGTAAAAAATAATAATATATATTTATTTATGTAGGATTTAGGAAAGGGAGAGGCTTTTTACTTATATTGTTATTAATTTTATAATAAAAGTTGACACATGTCCATTTTTTGAATTAATTAAGTTTTAAAGATTTCAATCTAGTGTCTAAAGGACACTTGTCATCCTTCAGGACTCGTTTGTGTAGTCTGCTAAACCCCACTGACGGTGTATTGTATAATTTGTCAGAAAAAAAAGGGAGAGAGAGAGACTACAGCCTACAAGTACTAGCTTACTACATTTTAAAATAGTAATATTTTGTACAGATATAACTATACAAGGGATATTTAGATGTTTGGGTACAATGATATATTTTATAGGTGTTTTGAGACATGCAAATTTAAGGTAAAATTATATGAGTACTATTTTTTAGTGCATATATTTAGTACAAAAGTTTCATATTTTCCATACATAGTGGATAAGTGATATAAATCAGCAAAGCATAAGGACTTGAACAATAGCAACATGCCCATTTTACATAATTAATTGGCCAGGTGGTTTCCTTGTCACTTACCAAGTAGTTAATCCTTCCCTCCTCAAAGATTCTTTAGCAAAATGTGTTGAAAATAAGTTGTTTATTCATTTATTTTCCTCATTAGATCACTCTCACATCTTTTAGGTCATCACTACAAATGAGTATTTAAATTTTGAAGGGTAGACCCTTTTATTGATTTTAAAGGATATTCTATATTTTTATATATAGAAGTCAATTCTAAGTCTTCCAATCTAAGAAAGAGTGGAACATGGCAGAAGCAATAACTTCTTTTGTTACCAAAATCAAAATCTTTATTTTTTCATATATATAGCAGTACATATATTCTTTTAATTCAATTGTTTTAACATTGATCTAATACTCTACATTTTTGTGACATAATTTTTGCATCATTCGCTTCCAAAGTATATGCATACAACTTTTAATTGGTTCTAGTTAGGATGACTCCTCTAAATAAAGGTTCTTTGATTTAGCTAAAAATCACCTTATTAGCCAAAAGAAAGTAATTTTACCGACAGCTTGTTTAGTTGAGTGATATGAGTTTAGTGTCATTTACCATCTTGCTTGTATATATAGGTTTGGGCAGAGCTTGAAGAAGCGAGCCCTTATTAGAGAAAGCCATTGCGCGCTATCCTAGTTAGCTAGGGTTTTTCAACTCGCTTTTATATTAGTTGTAGAATGCCTTTCCTCCTTCTCTCACTTTGAAAAAGTTTAGCAGCATTTTCTAATGATCACTTGGTTTGAGTGGTGCGATGCTTATAAGCAGCTTATTTGGCTTTTATTTCTTTAGCAACAAGTGGGTTGTGCGATCGGTTTAGTTGACGTGTCAAAAGAAAATTATGGAAAAGCTGCTTTTTTCACCAGAGGAGTTTCATTACGGTGACTTTAAGCAGCTTTTAGAGTCACTGACTTATAAGCACCGTTCAAACAAAAAGATCTAAAGTATGATACATCAATGTAAAAAATTGAATGGGATCTATTAGGTTGGTTTCTAGTAAGGATCCAGTTATAGTATTTGAGGAACCATGGCATAGAAACTAGAGAGCAGGGCATGCTTCATGGGTTGTAGGGAAGAGGTAAGAGGCTTGCATTTGGAATTTCCTTGGGGTTCATAAAGCAAAATGTGGCCACCCTAGCCCATTGAGTGCTCTACCTTGGGCCATCGACATCATACGTTCTATTGAAATCGATTTTACGAAAAAGTATGACAAAATGATGAAATAAAAGAAAGAGAAAGCGTAAATCTTATTACTAAATCTTTATATATATACAAAATACAATCTGGATAAAGTCAACATTGTTGACTCTTAACAAACTACTAACTCCTAACTGTATTAATTATATTAATTAACATCCCCCCTCAAACTGGAATGTATATGTTTAATATATCCAGTTTGGAGAAAGAAGAAGCAAACATAGTCAAAGAAAGCCCCTTTGTAAAGCAGTCAGCCAACTGAGTCTTATAAGTAACTGGTAGCAAAATGATTAGACCACTTTGAATTTTAGTTCTCACAACGTGACAATCAATCTCAATATGCTTGGTTCGCTTATGAAAAACATGATTTTGAGCCAAGTATATTGCAGATTGATTATCACTGAAAAGTGGTATTGGAGTCTTCACTTTTTCTTGTAAATATGTAAGAAGAAATTGAATCCATTGCAGCTCGCAAGTTGTAGTAGCCAAAGCCCTATATCCTGCATATGAAGAACTCATACTAATGGTGTTTTGCTTTTTACTTTTCCAAGAAATTAAACTCCCTCCTAAAAGCACACAATACCCTGTGACAGATCTTCTAGTTTCCACATAGCAATCACTGGTGAGAATGCTTGAAGTTGTAAATCTTTGTTTGCAGGGAAAAAGAGACCTTGACCAATACTGCCTTTCAAGTATCTCAATACTCTATGCAATGTCACCAAGTGAAGATCTGAAGGTGAATCTAAAAACTGAGCTAACTGTTGAACATCATAACTCAGATCAGGCCTTGTTGTAGTGAGGTATTGCAACTTCCCAACAAGTTTTCTGTATTGAGTAGAGTCTTCCAAAGGAATTCCTCCTTCTTTGAATAATCTTGTTTCAGGTAAAATGGGAGTAGGACAGGGTTTACACTAAAAAAAATTAGCATCTTTAAGCAAGTCAAGAGTGTATTTCTTTTGACATAGATTGATACCTTTTCAAGACCGACCCACCTCAAGTCTAAGGAAGTATTTGAGCTCTAAAAGGTCTTTGATGGTAAATTCTTTATGTAAATAGTCTTTGACTATTAATATTTCATCCATATTGTTATAGGCCAACACAACATCATCCACATATACCAATAAAGCCATGAAAATGTCACATGTAGCCTTAGTCAACAAAGTATGATCAGCACTGGATCGATGAATTCCATATTTCGATAACGATTCTGATAGCATGACAAAATGATGAAATAGAAGAAAGAGAAAGCGTAAATCTTATTGCTGAATCAAGTGTTTATATACAAAATACAATCTGGATAAAGTCAACATTGTCGACTCTTAACAAACTAACTAACTCCTACCTGTATTAATCATATTAATTAGCAAAGTAGCTATATTCGACCTTGGTTGACCTTCAACCCCTAGTCACAAGTCATCCCCGTAATTTGTCACATACATTTCGAAAGAAAGAAAATTTTGCCAAAAGTTTGATTAATTGAGTGATATGGGTTTAGTGTCATTTAAGTAATGTTTTGGTTTTGAATTTTGTAAAAGTAATTCTACCAAAATTTTATAAGTCATAAAAGGAGTTCGATCTTCTTAAAATAAAGTTCTAATCCTCAAATTCTGTGAATGGAAAAAATAGATAGTGATCGAACTTCTCCGTGTTCAATCCAACTCATTAGATTTTTTTGAATTAGTTTTGCTATATCGATCTTGGACAAAATAACGAAGTAATAATCAATCATCAAAAGTTCCAAGCAAAAGGAGGTCGTAACTCGTAAGCACAAACTTAATGCCGTAATTTTTATGGACCCCATGCCCTCATGGCAACATCATAGCCGCTTATTGTGTACACCGTATAGATCATAACCGGAAATAAGATATCCAAACGCGGAAATCAAGCGTCGTTTGGACGCATTTCATTTCACAAGCTTCTCGTTCTCGACTCAATTCCCGCCTATATAATCTCAGGATCTTCGTCGATTCACATTCACTTCGAATTTCAAATTAAAATCTCCCTCCTCTTTCTTTCTGTCCGATTTCATCTCCAACGCCTAAAACAGACAGAAATTCGCTAGTGAACGAAGATGATCGCTACTCTCAAGTAAGCTAAATATTCCTTCAAAATTCTTCTTCATCGTTTATCTTCCTTTTCCTCTTCGTTTAAATCGTAACCGAGAATTTCCATGAAAAGCAGAGCTGAAGAAGCGAGCCAGTTACAGCTGGTGGAACGAGAAGATATCGATGACGAAGAGGATTTGTTTGAAGCCATCGACAAATGTAAACTATTATGATCCTTCAGCTTCTCTTTTTGATTCTGTTTACGATTTTTGATTCTAAGTTTCTCTGCCATTATACACATTGAAATCGTTTTGAAGACTTTAAAATAGTTTGATCTGTTGTTTACGATTTCTTCATGTTCTCATATCATCTCGTTCATTTTTTTATCTTCATTTTGTTTTCCTTTTTTTGATGGTTTTGATCTCAAATTTGAGATCGGACATGAGTATATCTTCGAGCCATTACTATTTTTGGTGAATTCTCTTGGATTTCAAGATTACGCAACAAATTTCTGTATAGTCGTTTCCTTGGAGCTTCAGATCTGCGTTTTGTTATTCTCTAGCAAAATCGTTGTTCGATTACATTTGAATTTGAAAATTTCTCTGTCATCGGAACGAGGATCATTCAGATTTTATGTACTTTTCCATCCGTTTAGAAGGTGTTCAACGAGATTTTTGGAATATTGGATTTTAACTGCCATGTTTATCTTTCTGTGCAGTGATATCTGCGGGCATTAATGCCGGAGATGTAAAGAAGCTTCAAGATGCAGGGATCTTTACCTGCAACGGCTTGATGATGCACACGAAGAAGGTAACTTCAAATTTCAACGCAAAAAGAATTGGAGATTTCAATTTATGGCGGGAACTTTTAAAAATTAGTACTATTATTCTTCAATTACAATTACTTTGTTTCTTTTGCAGCACTTAACTGGAATCAAAGGTTTATCGGAAGCTAAGGTTGATAAGATCTGTGAAGCTGCTGAGAAAATAGTGGTTAGTTGAAACTCATTTCGTTGATTTGTTCCTTTTCTTTTCAATTAATTATTCAAATTCCTAATGATTTCTACTAAGTTATTTATTTATTGTTGTTTCCTCAGAATTATGGTTATATCACTGGAAGCGATGCTCTGCTAAAAGTAAATTAACGTTTCATATTTACTTTTCTCTTTTCTTGTTTCCGATTTCATATTTTATGGTAAAAGTGAATGCAATTTGGTACTCCTGCTTTTGCAGAGGAAATCTGTGATTCGCATCACAACTGGAAGCCAAGCTCTTGATGAACTCTTAGGCGGTAACTTTTGCTCTTTGGAAGATATTTGATTGCTGTTATATGCTTTTTTGAATTCTTGATCAAACTTCTCTGTAAATGATTTTATGCCCAACTTTTGAAGGTGGAATAGAAACTCTGTGTATCACAGAAGCTTTTGGAGAATTCAGGTAGTAACGAGAGCGCATAGTTTACTTGTTTGCCTGTTCAACTCTTTTGTGCTGGTTTATGTTTACCTAAATGAATGATTAATTTGTCTGCTTGTGTCAATGTCTAGGTCTGGCAAAACACAGCTGGCCCATACTCTATGCGTTTCCACACAGGTTCCTTTTCTTATCTTCATGATTGTGAGATTTTAATTAATTCTTAGACATTGCGGATGAAAGGAATCAGAAAGAAGATAGTTAACCATGTTAATTTAACTCTAAAACTACATATTTGTCTTTGCAGCTTCCTACCAACATGCGAGGTGGGAATGGGAAAGTGGCTTACATTGATACTGAAGGAACTTTGTATCCTTTATGTTCTTGTTTTACTTTTTAGTTATGGAAAAGTGCCTTCGAAGCTAATGACAATAGATGTAATATGTTCGAGGAATTTCCAACTAGAGCCCCTTTGTTTTCTTTGACTAAATTTACTTGCAGCCGCCCTGATAGAATCATACCCATAGCTGAAAGATTTGGAATGGACCCAGGAGCAGTTCTTGACAATGTAAGCATCAATATCGAACAACTTCAAATGAATTAATAGTAGAAACTGCTTTTTAACTATTGCTTTGTTTTCTATGAATGTCAAAGATCGTTTATGCTCGTGCATACACATATGAGCATCAGTACAATCTGCTTCTTGGTTTGGCCGCAAAAATGTCTGAAGAACCATTCAGACTTCTGGTGAGTCTCGTTAATGATATCATTCTAGAATGCTGAATTGCTGATATGATGGACTATATGTTTAATGATATTTTTGTTTACGCTCATATCTTCACTTTCAGATTGTCGATTCTGTCATTGCTCTGTTTCGAGTGGATTTCACAGGGAGAGGAGAACTTGCCGAGCGCCAGGTTATCATCAAAAGGCCCATTAAAACTGAATTATGCATAACCTTGCTTTTGAGTCTATTCTCTTTCATCACATGAGTCCTTTTGTCATTTGCAGCAAAAATTGGCTCAGATGCTCTCACGATTGACAAAAATAGCTGAAGAATTTAATGTTGCGGTCTACATGACCAACCAAGGTACATAACTCCTATTTAGTTATTGATCTTTTCCGATCAGTCCACATTCAAGTTTAATTCTACCAGCTGGACCCAAAGTAGAGGTCTATCGCTAAACTAAATTGTTACTGGAAATGCTTATCGCAGTTATTGCCGACCCCGGTGGTGGAATGTTCATATCAGATCCAAAGAAACCAGCCGGTGGGCACGTGCTTGCGCATGCAGCAACAATCAGGTTGATGTTCAGGAAAGGCAAAGGTGAACAGCGCGTATGCAAGGTGTTTGATGCCCCAAATCTCCCTGAAGCTGAAGCAATATCCTTACCTCGCCAATATTAATATTTTGATTTCAGTTTAGTTTACTTTTTGTTTCCTGCTTGCTCAAATTGCAATTCCCATATCACCGACCTTTCAATTCCCCAAAGTAATAGTTAGAGTATTACCTCTGTGTTGTTTTTATTTATCCTTGACAGAGAAGCACGTCTTCCAGATAACCCCAGGGGGCATTGCAGATGCAAAGGACTAACTCAGAGATCACTGAGATTGCCAGCTATAGTAGACAGGGCAAAGTGACGTACCAATATTTCTCGTTTCTTTTAATCTTACTGTTTATTTTTTATAGTCTTTCTTATTAGAACTTGTTAAAGTTGCGGGGAAAGTAGTTAAATTCCCTTGTACATTCCCCCTTATCCTATATGTTATTATGTTAAGCTCCTTCATATGTGTGGAACAAGATATAATAGTATCTAGCAACCATTTTCTTTTAGCAAAAAAGGCTATATGATAAGCATTTCATCACTTTTATTAGCTTCAAAATTCATTTGCCTTTCATAGATAATAAGATAAGCAGCCTTTTATGAGACAAGAAATATTATATTATTCCATGTTATGTACCATGTCAAGCTCAGTTTAGATGGTAAGCAAACATGTACAGCTGCATAAAATGCTGTGATTTAGTTTGTAAAATACTGATAACAATTCAGACTTTGAATACCACACCCCACTAGTTCAACCAAGTCATAGGGGTAATGAATTCATTAGGAATTGAAGACTAAGATGGATATAAAACTTGGAGGCTTGCTAATAACAAAAGCCTTCTGAACAAGGAAACATTTCTAAGTTCAGTAATGTGTGGACCAGTTTGCAGCACTCCCAACTTTTTTCATTCCACTTGGTTCCTTCTTTGCTTCTACATCCACGCTGAAAGTCGAACCACAAACCTGACCTGAACTGTCCACCCTAGGCATTGGCTTCAACTCGTTAAGGGGATGCTCGAAGCTCCTTAGCCCTCCAGAGGATGTGAAGAAGCAACCTGTAAAGAAAATTTAAGAAACAAAGACGAAATATGCAAGATATCAGTGATAAGGCACTCAAGCTTCTAAAGTTAGGATATGTATATGATCATTAGTTATAATCATTTTAACAAAGAACAAACTAAAAGACATGCTTGAAGCTAAGGAATCATTGAACCCAAATTTAAACCATTCTCTAATTTGAAGAAAAATAGGAAAGCTACATACTATTATAATTAAAACAAAGATTACAAAAATAGAATGTAAGGTGGTTATATCATCCATAACTATGCATTAAAATATGCATACCACTCCAATTTCCAATATTAGTGTGATTGTCAATCACTTTCACATTTGACTTAGGTATTCTCTAATCTCATCCTACAGTAGCCTTAAAATCCATTTCTCTTCTAAAGTAAAACCCCTTCTTGTTTTTCTTCCTGCTTGTGTCCAATCAGATTACAAGCAGCAAAATTGAAGTGCAAACCATGTAAAATGACTTGACATATTCGCATTTAGTCTTACCTTTTGGAAATGGAGCAAAAGACTTCCCGCAACCCTTCTTCACAGTCTCCACATCATCAGAAAGAACAAGATGGCCTTCAGCATCAGTTCCCCAGAAGAAAGGAACACTTGCATCAGCATCCTGCACAAGAGATGTAAGAAACTGCATACGAGAGGGGAGGAATTTTACAATGAGAATTGATACAAAGAAAGGTACTTACAGCAGCTATAAAAGTGGCCTTTGAAGAGCTATCATAAATGATGAAAGCAAACTTTCCCTGGATATCTCTTACAACCTGGTCAGGAGGGTAAGGACCTCTATCTCTGAGTGTTCTGTAAGCTTCAATCACGATGATCCCCTCATTTGCTGTTTTGTTCAGGCCATATTGTTGCTTGAGAATGGCAACATTCTCAATGTGGCCTTGAAACAAGCAGAAAATGTCATCTACGACTGCAAAAAGTCTGGTTTCAAAAGATGAAAAACATCACAAGGTCAGTTTCTGAATCTCCAATTACAGAACAAACTTATAACCTTGTTATATAGGAAATATATAAGATATTAAATCATTAAATATGATGATAGGATTTCAGCAGGCGGTAGTGAGTCAAATCATTGAACAGGTTATGCAAACGCCAAGAACATGTTCAATTCAAAAAGCAGAACAACATCTTCAGTGCAATAACAAAACAACTGAAAGCCAAATTTGTTAAAATAGGATAGGTCCAAAATAGTCAACATATCTTTTGTCTCTCTCAATACCATAACATTTGATCTTCAGTTTTGGGCTATGCTAATGTCTATATTCCATGATAAAGCAACACAATTTATTTAGAATAAAAACTAATAAGGCCTTGCAAGCAGTTAAATTAAAGGAAACAACACATTTGATTTGATTAATTACATTGAAGCTTTATCATAAAAGAACCATATTATGCATGAAGTTATAGACACCCTATTCAATAATTCTGTGGCAAAGTTTCTCAAGCTTCATATTGTTCTCAAATAATATGAAGAAAACTACTAAATATCTAGCAATATCATCAAATAACTAGCAGACATCCATTAATGTCAACTAGTTCTTTGGATATTTCATCTTCTTTTTCCCTTCTAGTAAAGAAAACAATACAAAATCATAAAACAATCAACAAAATCTCAGGTTATATGGAAAAAGATCTAAGAAGCCATTCAAACCAACAAGAACTTGGATTTCTTTCACCAAATCAATAAACAAATAGAATCTCTGTATCCCATTATGAGCCATACAAAATGAAAGAAGGAAACAAAGAAAAAAGGGTAAAAAAGACAAACTTTTCTATAAGTTTTGACCACCCAAAGAAACCCAGAAACAATCGGGACTAGATCAAACAAAAAACCACACAAGAAAAATAGAAAAAGTAACCCAAAAGCGAAATCTTAAGCAACATAAAGATGATGTCTAAAATGAATGAGAAAAGTTTTACCTGGGGAGAAGTGGGTTCTGCCTTTCAAGAGAGTAAGCCATGACACCGGAGGTGCCAAGATTGATGGTGACGGAACCAGGGTGAATAGAACCAAAGTGGTTAGCCAAGAAGCCATTTTTGAGAGCAGAAACTGCCTCAGAATGATCAGGAGCATTAAGAGCATCTGGGCTCTTGGCCACCGATTTGTCAAAAACTGCCAGCATTTTTTTTCCCTTCGTTTGCAAAAAGATCCAAAACTTGCACAAAAAACAAACCCAACAAAGATTTCTTGATCGTTCTTTGAAAGACGGATTGCGAGTGATAAAAATTTTGTGATGTTTGTGGCGAAAATAGAAATGTGAAATATGTGGGAGAAATTTCTCAGACTTATATAAGCATTTTAAGGCAGTTTTTTTCGTTTCCAATATTGCCCATTTTGTTTAACAGTGAAGATTATATGAGCTAGAAGAAAAAATGTCCTCGAAATAGTATAAAAAAATCTATAAAATAAAGTCATAAAATATGAAAGGGGTATTTTATCTAAGAAAATTAGAAAAATTTTATTTTTTTAATAGACAGAAACAATAATTTAATGATGTGGTTCTTTTTGGCTTTTTGCTAAGATTTAATTTAGGCTAAGATTGTTTTATATAAATGGTGAAAAATTAAGATTTATTTATTTAATAGACAGATACTTGTAACATGGTAAGTACATAAATGGTGAGTGATTTTTGCGATTGAGAAATTAAAAATCGAAATAAATGAAAAATTCTTTGACTTAGGTCATGTTTAGTGCGTTTCACCGGTCGTTTGGCCGGTGGATCGGTGCACCGGTCAAATGGAGTCTTAAGTGTAATCTTTGTTTCAATCGCTGCTCTAATAATCTCATCTGTACAGTACCTAATCTAATCTGTACAGTGTAATCTCATCTGTACAGTTGCTAAACAGTGCCAATCACATTGCTACCGCATCGCTCTACTAAACGAAGATCACAATTCTAAAGGGTAGTTTAGAAATTTGAGCTCCTTTATTTATTTATTTATTTTTTTAAGAAGTTGGATACACAATTTGTCAGAACTTATCCAGGAAAAATGGTGGCGTGGCAAGTGGCAAGTGGCGGTGGGCACAGTGATAGAATAATCATAAAATGAAAAAGAAATTTAAAAACTATGTTTTCAAAAAGTAGATGCCTCATTGGAAATAATTTCCTTAAATTCTTCTTAATATTGCCAAGACCAAAAGGCTAAATCGGTCAATGACTTGGAGTACTAGTAGTAATTCTTTACTAATTTCCAGAAGATTTCAGAAATTACTAAAGATTATTATTGTCTAGATTCATTTTATTTTTCTTTCTTTTCTCTTTATGGGTCCCATTGACTAGTAATAATTAATTAAATTAAGTACTATCTTAGAAACAAGGTGCTATAATTTTGTTACCTATGGCTATGATTCCAAGCTTATTATCTGTACTTGGCAATTAGGCACTTGCTTAAATACATTTCTTTTAGCTTTTCTCTATTTTAATTATTTATTTATTTATGTGTTTGGACTTTGGACAATTGGTAAATTACCTTGCCAAAGCTCTGACAATTTGGTAAGCTTCCCAAACCAAAAAATGAAAATGGTCGGTGGAATTCCCATTTTATTTATTGACATTATATTATTATTATTATATTACTAAATTCTGAAAGTTACCATTATTACTACTGTACTATTAAGCCAGCACCTTAATAAATAAAGAAAACTAATCCTCACACTGGATATTAACCGTATAACCATTGTAAAACAGTAGCTCAAATAATCAAAATGAAAGTTAGTCTAAAACATCTCTGTTAAAAAGCTACACTGTTGCTGAGATACATTATACTTGAATAACATAAAACAGAAAAACCGTTTCATCGCGCCATATCGGAATTTTGTGAACTCATCTATAACATTTCTCCCTGGTTAACGGAACAGAGACATAAATCAATAATCAGGAGGCTCAAACTCGGTTGTATGCGACTGATTTGCTGAAGAGACGCCGAATATAGATAACTTGAAGTGCACTAGCAAGAGCTAGCATTATGTACTCTGCAACCGTGTAACCTATAACACGCTTCCTTGTGCTCTCATTTGCTGCAGCCAAAAGAAAATGGTTTGTATATTAGTAGAAACTCTACCACATTTTGCAGAAATTACAATGTGTTATCAACATTTTATAAATGTGATATAGATGTCCAGCACACACCAAATATGCACACAAAATTCACCAAAGCCAAGCTTAGCTTCCTTAAATACAGTGGAGTGCAAAAGAGAAGAAAACAAAACAGGAATGAAAGGCCCCCAGTTTCCTATTAGCTCAAAAATTTTATGACCCCAAAAAGATTTTACTGTTCTAATCTTTGCATGTTAGTTTCACAACTCAACAAAGCCCTAATCAGAAACTTGTTGACATCTTACTGCTGAGTGAGCATACCTCTAAGAATGCACATGCTAACTACAGATGGTATTTACTACGATAAAAACAAAACTGCCATTATACTAGAAATGAACACAATAATCTCTTGAAAGTGTATTATCTCAAACCTTGAGACTTCATTCTCTGTTTCTCCAGTAAAATAAATAGATGCCTAAGAAGCTACACATTGAAGGTTATTGATCCTTTGACAAAGCATGCAAGTGTGTGGGTGTGGCTGTATGCGTTATAGCAGAAATGCAATACCACAGACTTAAGTTACTAAAAACAACTGAAATAACATAAAACATGTTGATATACGCTGACATTTGAAATTGAGCGTAAATCCCTAACAAATTTTTGATACCAGCAAGGCACTGGAAACTGCCTGCAAATTATACAAGCATGGATCTGCATATTTACCACTCTAAATCTCTTAATAATCAAATACTATTACTACGTAGAAAAATTTCTCTTTTCCCAAAATCTAGTGCTGATCAACACAAACTTTCTTTCAAATGTTGGAACTGAAAGAGGGAAGAAAGTGTGTCCGTGAATGTCAAGGTTGGCGTGACATTGAATCCAAAAGAGGGCAAAATAAAATGAAAAAACACCATACAGAGAAACAAGTCTAATTAAATAAAACCACTCCATTAGCCAACAACAAATAAATGGCAATGCCTAATGATCAACTCAACAAAGCAGGAAATGGTTGCAACTTACTATGGCGATGTCGAGCATCACGTGCTTTCAAATACTTTTGTTCTGCTGTAACAGACTCCAAAGCCTCTCTCAGCTCAGCAATTTTAACATTAATTGGGTCCAAATGTTCTGTAACAATGAAACTCATTAAAGGAAAATTAAAAACTTTAAAGGAAAAAAAATAGCATGCAATGTATTCAACACACACAGTACAAAAAGAAACTCAAATGTTAAGAGTTCAAAGTTTAATGCCAATCATATCAGCAATTCACAGCTTGTACTAGAAAGAAATGGATATAGAGTTCAAAATACACAAAAGAAGTTATAACAAACCATCTTTGGCAAGATCATGCTCAGTGGGAATATGGCCAACGTGAATATAGAAAGAAACAGTCTCTGGCGTCGAGTAGGGATTGTGAAAGCAAAATTTGTACATTCCACTTCTCGGGGCCTTAAATTCAAACTTGTCCCCAGATGTCCCCTTCAAACTGTGAACGGTATTACCCCCAGGAGAAGTCACCTGCATGATGATTAAACAGATTATAACACAGCTGATCTTAAAGGAAACCATTTATTCCAAAGACTCATTGAAGGCTTAAACAATAATAGCAATATAATTTCCCTGAGCCAAAACATGTATACAAAATTACATACCCCAGAGATCAATTCAATTCAATTCAAATGCATGAGCCTCAACAATAAAACCTCTTTCCCTCACACTAAAATCAACCACCAATAGATCGGAATTTTACAAATTCAAAACCACCCCAAGTGATATTTACACAATAATCTCTTCTCAATTCAATAAAATATGAAAAAAAAAGGGAAATATCACCCAAAAACCAATCTTTTCCGAATGGAATTCAATACCCAGACATTAAAAAAAATCTGAAATTTGAAACAGAGCCATAAAAGACCAAACTTTACCGAAAGGAATCCAATACCCAGATATCAAATCAACAGAAATTTCACGAAAAAGACATCAAATTTAGAGATCGAGTGATAAACTCACGTCAAAATCAATGCCGGGGTGATCAGAGCTCCAGAAGATATCGTGGTCAACGACGACAAAGTTGCCCGAAATCGTGTCCCCTTCGTAGAGCACGTATTCGTAAACGCACTCAACTTCATTTACGGTAACCGAAAGGGAGGAAACGTTGCTCACCCAATTCAAAAGAAGCAAACCCATCAAAGCCAGCATCTTTCCCCATCTCTTCTCCATTCGTTCGGATTTCGATTTGAATTTTTTTCCCCTTGATTTATTTGTTTCAGTTCACGGAGAGGTCAGATGTTTTGGACTTGACTTTTATTACAGAGCTTCCACTGCCTTTCTATAGCTCAATTTTAATACATGCCATCATACACGACTAAATAGCCTTATTGCCCCTGAACTTTGTAAATTTAGGCCAATTTGCCCTCTGAACTAATAATTTTGCCACATTACTCCTTTAATTTTCAAAATCACGCTAAATTGCCCCTTTCCGTCAATATCATTAGTCATGTAACTAACGTTCCGTCTGAGCTCTGGTTAAACACTGATGTGGCTTTTTTTTTGCTGACGTGAAAAGCCACGTCAGCACTCATCTGGGGCTCTTTGCTTAAGTGTCAACGTGGATCCCATTCAAAAGTTTTAAAAAATATTATTAAATTAAAACAAATAATTTATTACAAGTCATATTAACCCGCACTAGCGCTACGGGCATTCTTTGTTTTAGAGTGGTGCTTGATTAACTGATTGAATAAGGATATTAATATAATCAATTATATAAGATCCACGGACATTCTTTGTTCTAGAGTGGTCTTTGATTAATTGATTGAATTATATAAGGTTGCAGTAAAAATGCAATTTAAATGGATTAGTTTTAATATTGTCACTTGCTATTACCATAAATCTTTGTAACCTAACTTTTTAGACATGCAAAACTAATGAGAAAAATTGCCACACTATTTTGAACACTCTCAATAAGTTTTGTGTTAGGTCGGGTCAAAAGGTCAACTCTGACAAAACTAGGGTCTGGTTTTCCCCCAAGGTGGGGGTTGATAAGGCTAAGAATTCCGCTGAGCTTTTAGGCTTTAGGAGAACTGATAATCTTGGTGTGTATCTAGGCCATCCTATTCTGGATAGAAAAGCTAAAAAGAGGGACTTCCTTTTTATTACTGATAGAATTAGAAATAGGTTGGCGGGATGGAAGGCCCAGACCCTGTCTCTTGCGGGTAGAGCCACTATTATTCAATCTGTCACTGCGGCCATTGCAGATTACCCGATGCAAGTCTCCCACCTCCCGGCCTCGGTGCATAGTGAGATTGATAAGATTCATAGGAATTTCTTGTGGGGGGATAGTGAAGAGGCTAAAAAGATTCATTTGGTAGGATGGGACCAAGTTGCTAGGAAGAAAAGACAAGGGGGTTTAAATCTAAGGAAGACCAAGTTTAGGAACATTGCTCTCATGGCTAAACTCATTTGGAGAGCTAAGATTAATCCTGATGATATTTGGGTGAAGGCTCTTACTAGCAAGTATAAACTTCACAGTTTGGTCACTAGAAAGAGCACCAATTCGGATGTCTGGTGTAGTATGGTTAAAGGAGCTGAGGTTTTTAACAAGGGTTGCAGAATTATCATCAAGAATGGTAGCTCCACTAGATTCTGGTTGGATAATTGGCTCTCTAATGCCCCTTTAAGAAGTCTGATAGAAGGTCCGTTGAGTTATAACAAGGAGAACTTGTTAGTTAAAGACTGCATTTGTACTAATGGGGAATGGAACTTGAACCTGATTTCTTTTGATTTCCCTCCTAGTATTTCTAGCAAAATCAAGTCTATGCTGTTTTGCACTTCTCTTAATGTTGATGATTCTGTGGCTCTGCTGATGGGGACTTTTCACTTAATTCTGCCTATGATCTTGCACTAGGATTAGTTAATTCTGATCTTGCCTTTGATCTTGATCAAAAGATTTTTTGGAACAAGGTGTGGAATGTTAAATGTCATAACAGAGTTAAGCATTTTTTGTGGTCTCTTGCTCATAATAAAATTTGCTCTAAATCCCTGCTCTTTCATCGTAAAATTTCTCTTGAATTCCTTTGTGATATTTGCCTTGACACCGAGGAGGACACACTCCATATTTTAAGGGATTGTCCTTGTGCTTCTTCGGTTTGGAACATGTTCCCTTTGTTGCCTCCTGATTTCTTCCAGGCCTCTCTTAAGGACTGGATCTTTAAAAAACTGAATTTCTCTGCGCCTTCCTCCAATATGGATTGGCCTTCATTTTTTGTTTATTCTTGTTGGTCCATTTGGAAGGCCAGAAATTTGAGAATTTTTCAAGGTACTTTTTCTCCTCCACCTGAGGTTTTTCGTTCCATTCAGCATAAGGTCTCTGAATTTCTCTGTCTTGGTAGTAACTGCCCTAAACTTGTCACGAGATCTTGGATTAATGTTTAGTGGATTCCCCCCTCTCCTGGGTGGTTTAAGCTTAATTCTGATGGATCTTCTGAAGGTAACACCGGCTTCTCTAGGGCTGGGGGGGTTATCAGAAATGGCTTAGGTGAGTGGATGGTGGGTTATTCTAGGAAAGTAGAGACTGCCAACAGCCTCCAAGCTGAACTTTGGGGGATTAGAGATGGGCTTACAATAGCTGTGGAAAGAGGAATACTTTACCTTGATGTTACTGTGGATGCTAGTGTTGTGGTACACTTGATTGAAAAAGCCAATACTAACCTACATCCTCTGGGGAATATTATTTCTGATTGCAGGCACCTCATGTCCAAGATCCCAAACTGCAAGTTGTCTCACTGCTTTCGGGAAGCGAATAGGGTTGCAGACACAATGGCTAGCTATGGCAGATTGCAGCCTGAAACTTTTTTGTATTTTACCAGCATGCCTGGTTTTGTTGTTAACATTTTGTTGGATGATTTAAGGGGATTTCCTATCCCTAGGGTTGTAAAACTTTAAGATTAATCTAGTTCCTTTTTTCCCCAAAAAAAAAAAAACTAAGAAGGTCAAAGAACATGTTTTTATTTGTAAGTAATAAGAAATGTAAAGATGTAATAGAATATGATGTTAATATTATGATAATAATAGACGCATTGAAGTAATATTGATACAATGATTATTAAGTATAATTAGTAGTTTTTACAAAAAATATATATATAACTAGTAGACAATTATAAATTAATTTTCAATAACTACTTTACATAAATAAAGTAAAAATTAAAGCAATTGTGATTTATTTAGATCACGTGTGATAGAATCATTAATTATAAAACCAATCAATTACTTTTTGTTGAAGGGCAATAAGATAAGAATTTTATTGAAGAACGGCGTCAAAAATCACAACGCTGACAAGGAAACAAGCTCGGATATCTGCTGTAAAACAGGATTGTAACAGCCAAAACAAAATTCAGCAAACCAGGCTGCGTTTAGTAGAACGGTGCGGTAGCGGTGAGATTGACACTGTTTAGCAACTGTACAGATAGATTACACTGTACAGATTATATTAGATCTGTACAGATGTGATTATTAGAGCAGCGATTGAAATGGAGTTTACACTTAACCTCCGGTTGGGCCCAAAACAATGGTGAAACGGTTAAACGATGGTGAAACGTTTACGGATAAAAAGCCCCAATCAGTTACTACTAATTATTTCTCAATAATGATTTTTCATAACCCCAAAATTTTATCAAATATAATAATTTACATCCTAAACTTTGTGAAAATCGTAGGAAACTTCCAATAATAATTTTTCGAATTGTTTTTCATCCCCGGGCAATGATCGGGTTTTAAACTAGTATAGAAGTGAAACGACAGCGTTTACTTGCGTCAGTTTTTAAGTGAAAGGTTTTTTTTTTTTTTTTTTTTTTTCGCAAGTGAAGAAAATCTGGCAACGGGAGGTAAATTAGAAGGTTAGAAGGTTGTTGTTGGTGAGACATCAACTTCAAAGTGAACTGAGCATTGAGATTTTGTCTGTCTGAAAATGGAAAAGAGAGTTCAGATGGAAAGAGTGAAACTGGGCAATCGAGGCTTGGAGGTAAGATTTTAGACTCTGAATATTCTTTGCTAAAAGCCTAAAACCCAACAACTACTTTAAAGAACTCAACTATACATTGCCAATATCTTCATATTGATAGGATCATAAGAATTTTGTTTGCTTGTTTCCACTTTTCCCTTCTGGGTTTTATGCTCTTAATTCCTTCTACATATGTCTTGCATGTTTATAGAACTGTTGGCCAAGAAATGATTGGAACGGGTTGGAATTACAAATGAAATGTTCTTTAGCTTTCATTCCTAAAATTATACTGTGTGAGTGGAATACTTCAATTTAATACAAATTAAATGTTCTTTAGCAGAAAGGGACATACTCTTTGAGGCCAGACCAAGATCATATAGGGAAGCCAATCAGATACACGATTCAAATTCAAAAGTTTCATTTGGCAACTCAATTTGACAACTTGATGAAATTTAATTGTGATATTCAGTGCTACAAACATAAAACTTGTTTTATTTGATATATCTTGTTGAGTAATGCCTAGTCTTTTCTCCTCTTTGTGTTGCCTTGTGGCCTGCAGGTTTCTAGACTAGGTTATGGATGTGGAGGACTTTCTGGAATATTAAATGCCCCTCTCTCACATGAAGATGGATGCTCTATTATAAAAGAAGCTTTTAACAATGGTATAACCTTCTTTGATACAGCAGATGTCTATGGAGAAAACCATGATAATGAGATCATGGTCGGCGAGGTACTACTTACCCTGCTCCTGCTGCCTATTACTTTCTCTTGACTTATATGATAAAGCAAATGATTTATCAATCAAAATTCAAAACAACTTCTGTAGAGAAAGTATGTATAGATAAAGCAAAGCAAATTAGAATAATGGAATAATATGTGAATATATCAAGCTTCTGTTTACTTGAACAGGAAGACTTTGATTGCGAACATAGAATATTTTCAATGTTTGCTGTTCAAGATGATTTTATGGTGAAATAGGCTGAGTAACATATGTAGATTCTAACATAAACAACAAAATATTCTCCTTGCCCTTTTAGGGCATGAAGCAGCTTCCCCGAGATCAAATTCAGCTAGCAACAAAATTTGGTATTGTGGTGTTAGAGGGGCTTCAGTTTGACATCAAGGGTACCCCTGAATATGTCCGGCACTGCTGTGAATCTAGTCTTAAGCGGCTTGGTGTGGATTACATTGATCTGTACTATCAGCATCGTGTGGACACTTCAGTGCCGATAGAGGAGACGGTATCAAGAGACCTTTAATCTTCTTGGTATTCGGTTAACTTGGTTCTTAGACATTGTATCTTCTTGCCTTGTTTTCTTTTCATAATGCAGATGGGGGAGCTTAAGAAGCTGGTGGAGGAAGGAAAAATAAAATATATTGGGTTGTCAGAAGCTAGTGTTGACACAATAAGGAGAGCGCATGCAGTTCATCCTGTCACTGCCTTACAAATGGAGTATTCTCTCTGGACACGTGAAATTGAAGATGAGATAATCCCACTTTGCCGGTTTGTTACATACTTTACAGTGGTGAAAGATTGTTTTATTTATGATTCTTGAACTGGATTTTGGAGAAGCATTATTCATCTCAACTCAATCTTTCCTCAAATCTATTTGTACAGAGAACTAGGAATTGGGATAGTAGCATATAGTCCTTTAGGTCATGGCTTCTTTGGTGGTAAAGCAGTTGTGGAGGATTTGCCCAATGGGAGTGTGATTGTAAGTGACCAGAAACAAACTCTTAATAACACTCAATTTCCTGTTCCTGTGTGCATAGACAAATTACTATTCTCTTCTGAATTTGACTATTATTCAACTTACACAGATATGTTGCATTCCTGTATCAGGGTATGCATCCAAGGTTCTCAGGGGAGAATTTAGAGAAAAACAAAATTATATACAATCGGCTTTCCAATCTGGCCACAAAGCATGCCTGCACAGTTCCACAACTTGCTCTAGCATGGCTTCTTCACCAGGGGAATGACATAATCCCTATCCCAGGTATGTTTAGCTTCTCTATACTTGTAATCGTACAATGCATTGCTTTTCTCTCTTCATGAAAATGGTTTTTATCTTACTAATGATTGGATGAATCTTGTTTAAATTTACACAGGGACAACTAAAGTTAAGAACATTAAAGACAATATTGGATCCCTGGCACTGAAGCTTACACAAGAGGATTTGAAAGAAATTTGTAACGCTGTACCTATCGAAGACGTGAGTGGCTCAAGGGAAGTGGATACTATATCGAAATATTCCTGGAAGTTTGCTGATACCCCACCCAAGTGAAGAAAGTTACACCAAACAGATAAAGTTTGTCTGACCTAGTTACTGAATATGAATGTGAAAACTTGAGTTTATTTCTCATAATTTAGAGCAGGCCTCTGGAGAATTGCATGCTGTGATTTTAGCAATATAAATAATCTCCTCTCTGTTGTTACCGAGGTTGCTTGTACTTGGAGAAAACAATGCCTGTCATGTAGATAATACTATGAGACATAAAATTTTTAATGTTACAAAGTTGCTTCAGAGAACTCTCTCCATGAACCATAGACCTAAACAAATTGCTATCTAGTCTCGAAACCTTCGATTCTACTTTAGACTCAGCTAAATCCATTTGGTTCCTGGATCCGTGATAATTTTAAGACAGGAAGATTCAGGTTGCCAAGTTGAAGAAGCCTATCTTTAAAGAAAAAGATCTATGATATGTTTCTCTACTCTGTTCTCACAGTCAAGCATATTAGTTTGACCAAGCTTTGTGGAATGCAAAATGCTATTCTGGTCTAATATTATAATACAAAATGTCAAGTGGAAACCTTGCAGCATGTATCTCCTTTATCAATAAAAAAATAATTAGGGATGGCTGATTTGTTTGAAAATAAATCACATGGTTGGTAAACCAGATTATAAAAAAAGATTGTTACTGAATTTAAAAATTAAAAGTGGTGACCATTCTCTTTCTGTCGGCCTTAGCCACTAGCCGGCATTTTTTTTTTTTTGAGTCAAGTTCTTAGTTTCATTGAAGGCAACTTTCCAGTTTTAATCAAGTTCTGGTTTCTTCAAAATGGAGGAGTCCCAAATTCAACTTCCAAGAGTGAAGCTAGGCAGTCAGGGATTGGAGGTAAGCTTAGACTTTAATCTTTCACTGTAATGAATTAAGTCGGTGCTTACTTAGATTTGTAATACAAAACATCTAGTACTTTGTTAGCAAGTGCATTCCCTTCTTCATCAGCTTTGATCATCATCATTTTTTATGGATTTGAATTTTGTATGAGCTGTTAGCAGTTTAAAGTGGTTAGCCTAAAGATTCCTGAGATGGGATTTCTCAGAGCAGCAACTTCTGCTATAGTTTCAGTAACTTTGCCTTGATATTGGCTAGAATATGTGGAAGTAGTTTACTCCAGCAGACTGGTATACGAAAATGAAGTGACATAGGGATGAAGGCTAGATGAAAATTAAGTAGTTTTATTGGTTCTGGAATGGAACTAATGAAATAAAGTCCTCCCCAAGTGTGTCAAGATTGTTTTATAACAATTCCATTCCTTTCCATCCTGCAGGTTTCCAGATTGGGACTTGGGTGCGCGGGACTTTCTGCGGGACTTTCTGGAAACTTTAGCACCCCTCTCTCCCATGAAGATGGAATTTCAGTTATCAAAGAAGCTTTCCATAGGGGTATTACCTTCTTTGATACAGCTGACATTTATGGAGAAAAGCATGATAATGAGATCCTGCTTGGCAAGGTACTAAGCATATGGGTGTTCAGTTATCGAAGAAGCTTTGAGTAGGCGTATAATTAAAAATTCATTAAAGCTTCTGCCTGATTTACATGTGGGAAACTTTTGATTCCATAGATAGAGAAACATTTATAGATTCTAACATTCATAGGAAAATTTATGTTCTTTGAACTTTTAGGCCCTGAAGCAGCTTCCTAGAGAAAAAGTTCAACTAGCAACAAAATTTGGTTTCGTCAAATCAGAATCAGCAGAAGGGCGTACTCTATTTGAGGTCAAGGGTAACCCTGAGCATGTTCGAGATTGCTGTGAAGCTAGTCTTAAGAGGCTTGATGTGGATTATATTGATCTCTACTATCAACACCGAGTGGATGTTTCAGTGCCAATAGAAGAGACAGTAAGTATTAAAAAACCATTTCTTTTCCATACAGTTAGCATAACTGCAGTACCACTTATAGCTTTACTTTGCTTCTTGTAAAGATGGGAGAGCTTAAGAAACTGGTAGAGGAAGGAAAAATAAAATATATTGGCTTATCAGAACCTAGTGTTGATACATTAAAGAGAGCACATGCAGTTCATCCCATCACTGCCTTACAAATGGAATATTCTCTCTGGACCCGTGAAATTGAAGATGAAATCATTCCACTTTGCCGGTATGCTGATAATTAGCTTTGTACTTCACAAAACAAGTTTATTAGATGATATATATTGCTGATAGCTTTATGTTCATTATTGGAATTTGTTCAGGCATTGAGGCCTGAGAAACTTTTAGTAATTTTCCTAAATGATCTGAATCATTTCTTGCATCTAACTATACAGAGAGCTTGGAATTGGAATAGTGGTATATAGTCCTCTTGGTAAGGGCTTCTTTGGTGGGAAGGCAGTTGTGGAGACTTTGCCTAGTGAAAGTCAATTGGTATGAGACCCTTTTCATTGTTCATGTAAGAGATTGTTCTTCTTGCATTAAGTATCTAAGGAATGTAAGTGACAGAAATCGGGTTATTCCTGGAACAGGCAAATCATCCAAGGTTCACAGGGGAGAATCTAGACAAGAACAAAATTATATATACCCGACTTTCTGACCTGGCTATAAAGCATGGTTGCAGTGTTCCTCAGCTGGCTTTGGCATGGCTTCTCCATCAGGGGGACGATATAATCCCAATTCCCGGTATGCTTCCTTCACCTTTAAATCTGAAGTGTCAGGACATTTGCTTGTTCAATCAATGAACACTTTTCATACTTAGAAACGCTCTCTTTTTAAGGCATCGTGTATATTTTGATTATAATGCGTTCTCCATTAACATGATTATTGGATTAAGCCTGCTTTTTATCTTTTCTCATTGTTATTTTGAACTGATGCAGGAACAACTAAAGTTAAAAACATTATTAACAATATTGGATCCCTGGCAGTGAAGCTTACACAAGAGGACTTGAAAGAAATTAGTGATGCTGTGCCTCTCGATGAAGTAAGTGGCCACAGGACTTGGGGCATCTTTTCTGAATATGCATGGAAGTTCGCTAATACTCCATTAAAGTGAAAAAGTTTATAGAAGAAGTCAAGGAAATCACAAACATTTTTGCAATTGTAATATGTAGCTCATTTCTTGCGCCTTTTTTTTCCTTGCTTTGAGATAAGAAGAGTTATGCTATTAATGAATAAAAAAGTTGTTCTAACATTATCTTGACTGCATTAGGAATTGTATGTGTGATTTTAGTGATATAAAAAGAAATAATCTCTTTTCTGCTGTTATCAGAAAACAGTGCCTGTAATGTTTGATAATACAACGAGGCATAATCTCCTTATAGATTGAATTTCTAATGTTACAGAGTTGTTTTATGAAACATCCAACTGAAGAAACTGCTATCTGGTCTTTAAAGAGACTATCAGGCGACAAGGCACAAGACATTCAATTTTACTACAGTATTTGTCAGCTAACTCCATAGATATATATGTCATGATAAATTTGCAGTTGACAATCCCTCGCGATATACCAAGAACACTTGTTGCCTCTTTCTTTCAACTCATTTTCGGATCCATGATAATTTAAAGTCAGGAAGGTTTCAGGTAGCCAAGTTGAAACCTATCTCTGAGATGAAGGATTTATGATGTGTTGCTCTTGTCTGTTTTCTCACTATCAAGCATGTTATTTGACCAAGATTTGTGGGAGTGAAATGCTCTTCTTCTCATATTATAGTATTAGAAAATTTATTTAAGTGGAAAACACTTGCAGCATGAACCTCGTGCATCAATATAAAAATGGTTAGGGCCAAGCTGATTTGTTTGACAATAAATCAAAAGGTTGGCAAACCAGATGAAAATTGTTATTGTATTTATTTAAAAGACCAGCATTTTTCAATCATGTTCTTATTTTCATTGAAGACAGCTTTCAATCAAGCTCTAGTTTCTTTAAAATGGAGGAGTCCCAAATTCAAATTCCAAGGGTGAAGTTAGGCAATCAGGGGCTGGAGGTAAGCTTAGATTTTCGTCTTTCACTTCAGAAATGGATCAAGTGGGTACTAAGTTAGTATCTGTTTTCTTACATTTGTTGTATAAGACATCTACTACTATTATTAGCCAGTGCATGCCTTATTCATCGGTATTGATCATCGTCATTTCTGATGGATTTTGACCTTGTATCAGCTAGTTCATGCTAGTTTCTGAATTGCATATAGTTTTTAACTGAGTCTGATATTTAGTGAATTCAGTTTCTAGTGGTTAACCTAAAAATTCCTGAGATGGGTTTTCTTAGAAGATCAACTTTGCCTATTAGTTTTTTGCCTATTAGTTTGGAAGTTAGAAAATGAAGTAGTTTCATTAATGATGGAACTAAATGAAATAGAGCCCTTTCCAACTTCCAAGATAGTTTTTTTGATCCATTCTATTCCTTTCTATATCATGTAGGTTTCCAGACTGGGACTTGGATGCGCCGGACTTACAGGAATATACAATAGTCCACTCTCCCATGAAGAAGGATGTTCAGTCATCAAAGAAGCTTTCAGTAGGGGTATTACATTCTTTGATACAGCTGACATTTATGGAGAAAAAAATGAAAATGAAATCCTGCTTGGCAAGGTACTATTATATTCTCATCTAGATTAACCAATCTACCAACCATTTTATGCAAATAAAGATTCTTTATAAACCTTGTGCCTGATTTACATGGGATACTCTTGATTGATTCCATAGATGGAGCAACATTTAGAATTTTAGACTCTTAACATTCATCAACAAAAATTTATTTTCTTTGTACTTTTAGGCCCTGAAGCAGCTTCCTAGAGAAAAAATTCAACTAGCAACAAAATTTGGTATTGTCAAATCAGAATCAGAAGGGCGTACTCTAGTCGAGATCACAGGAACCCCTGAGCATGTTCGCGCTTGTTGTGAAGCTAGTCTTAAGAGGCTTGATGTGGATTATATTGATCTTTACTATCAACACCGGGTGGATATTTCAGTGCCAATAGAAGAGACAATAAGTACTAAAAGACCATTTCTTTTCTATTCAGTTACCATAACTGCACAATACCACTTCTAGGCTTGAGATTGCTTTCTTTTGCTTCTTGTAAAGATGGGAGAGCTTAAGAAGCTGGTGGAGGAAGGAAAAATAAAATATCTCGGCTTATCAGAAGCTAGTGTTGATACAATAAAGAGAGCACATGCAGTTCATCCCATTACTGCCTTACAAATGGAGTATTCTCTCTGGACTCGTGAGATTGAAGATGAAATCATTCCACTTTGCCGGTATGCTGATATTTACCTTTGTAGTTTACATTACAAGTTTATCAGAGAATCTGCATTGCTGATATATCTATGCTAGTTTATTGGGATTTTGTTTAGGCATTGAGGCCTAAATGATTTAAACCATTTCTTGCATATATTTATACAGAGAGCTTGGAATTGGAATAGTGGCATATAGTCCTCTTGGTAAGGGCTTCTTTGGTGGGAAGGGAATTGTAGAGACTTTGCCTGGTGGAAGTCAATTGGTACGAGACTAAAAACAAACTCTCAGTAACTGTTTAATTCTCCATGTAAGATTTTGTTCTTCTTGCAGTAAGTATTTAAGGAATGTAAGTTACAAAAATGGAGTTATTCCTGAAACAGGCACATTTGCCAAGGTTCACAGGGGAGAATCTAGACAAGAACAAAATCCTATATATCCGACTTTCTGATCTGGCTAAAAAGCATGGTTGCAGTGTACCTCAACTGGCTTTGGCATGGCTTCTCCATCAGGGGGACAATATAATCCCAATCCCGGGTATGCTTGGTTCCTTTTTCCACAAGCAATGTCTTTATATTCTCATGATTTTGATTCCAAAGTCAGGGCTTTTGCTTGTTCAATCAATTGGATTTTCTAGATACTTTGAAATGCTTTTGTTTAACAGGCATTGCTCATAAGTATAATGCTTTCTACATTAAAATGGTTTGCAGCCTGGTTATTGGATTTAGATTCACCTTGCTCTTTATTTCTTCTTATTGTTAATTTTGAACTGATGCAGGTACAACTAAAGTTAAGAACATTGTTGACAATATTGGATCCCTGGCATTGAAGCTTAGACAAGAGGATTTGAAAGAAATTTCTGATGCTGTTCCTCTTGATGAAGTAAGTGGACAAAGAACTCCGGGCATCTTTACTCAGTATGTATGGAAGTTGGCTAATACTCCATTAAAGTAGAAGAAAATGTGATCAGAAGGAGGCTCCATCCATCAAAGTCAAGAAAATTACAGAGTTATAAACTGTCAGGCCTTTTCTAATATGTAGTTCATTTCTTGCTGCCCATAATTGGGCAGGGGAAATCTCCATGGAAAATAAAAGGTTCATGTTTGATGAATAGATCTGTATGCTCAAGTCAAACATTACTTAGCGGTTTCCTGGTTGGGAATCATTGTCACTTGTGCTTAACTGTGTTTCTTATTATTGGCAAAAAAAAAAAATGCATCTTCACCTGAGTACTCTCTCTTTCAATTAAAGAAAAGTGTTATCACCTTGAAAGGAGTATAATACTAAAGAATTGTTTTGAGGGTTAAGTTCAGAACTTGAAAGATAAGATGCCTTCATCAACTACATTATTATTTAATTAGTAAGATTCCCATTTCATCCAACAACTGCCAAAGAAGGTATAAATCACAATGTAAACTAAATCCCACGACTCCAGGCTAAAAGCAGCAGTAACTTGGCTGTAGAGGCATATTATATATCAGGCATATTAACTCCTAATTTCAGACTTGGCATTCAGCGGCAAAAATGTTACCAAGATGCTTTCTTTTGAATACACGAATAAAGTGGGATAGTCAAGTCTGAGAGTGGCCTTTCAGCTTTATTATTATCTTTGGAAAGAAAAAGGGTCGGTGGCATATCATTATCTTTAAAAAGAAAATTAGAAAGGAAAAAAAAGCTAAAAGGAAAAGGTTTGACAGGTATGAAGGTATTGTCTCAATATTAGACTTGTCTTCTACATAGGAATTTTGAAGCTTCAGCTTCACCAGTTTCCTTCAGGTAGCAATAGTCTCTTCAACCAAGATCAGGCTGCTTGAGAAATGGAGAAGGAACACCAACAAGTTCAAATCCCAAGAGTGAAACTGGGAAGTCAAGGATTGGAGGTAAGCCTTCCATTTTCTGTTTCCTTTTCATTGAACTGGGTCCAGCAAATATGATGTAAGTAAAGCCTGACTGTTTGAATATCAAATCGAGTAATTTTTTTAATTTTTAATTTTTAATGTTAAACACCAGGAATCGTATTCGTACAATGGGTCTTCACAAAGTCTTTGAATAGGATTTGTGTTAATTTTAAAACCCTTATTGCAGAGACTAACTTGTTGGAGTCCTCTGTCTCATGACTGTTGTCAAACTGGAGTGCTCTTGGCCTCTTTTTAATGCCTATCAGAATCAGGATTTATCACAAAGATTTGTGTAGATGACAATAGGAAATCTTGATCAAAACGGTGCCAGCGCCTGTTTTATAACAAATCATAAGTTCAGTCATGGTAGTATAATCTGAGGCTAGGCCTTTAGGGTTAAGTTGACCTTTGATTCTAGTCTCTAGATACAAATGGGTTAAATGACAACTGCCATAACACTGCCAGTTTAATGATATCAACAAGCAAATAGTTGCATTTGTAGGAATTCTGGCTTTATTTATTTGGTTATCTGCATTATTGGCATATTTCTTTCAGGTATCTAGATTGGGATTTGGTTGTGGAGGACTCTCTGGGATATACAATGCTCCTTTGTCTCATGAAGAAGGGTGTTCTGTTATAAAGGAGGCGTTTTCTAAGGGCATCACCTTCTTTGACACCTCTGATCTTTATGGCGATGATCACCATAATGAGATTATGGTTGGAAAGGTATCCTTCTTACTTTAACCCCAAACTTTCAAGTTTCAACATCATAATTAATCAAGCTATCATTAGTATCTAGGAATAGAGTGTAAAAGTGTGCAATTTATTCTAGTAAAAAAAAAATTGCAGGGTACTAAAAATGATGGTTTCTCCATCATTCTCAGGCTCTAAAGCAGCTTCCACGGGATAAAGTGCAATTAGCAACAAAATTTGGTATTATAAGGTTAGAAGGATTCAATTTTGGCGTCAAGGGGACCCCTGAATATGTGAGAAAATGCTGTGAAGCTAGCCTTAAGCGGCTTGATGTGGACTACATTGATCTTTACTACCAGCATCGTATAGATGCTTCAGTGCCAATAGAGGATACTGTAAGCAATATTATGTCACCAAACACTTTGTTTACATTCATTATATATAGTTGATGATAACTTTGCTTAATGCCTCAAAAATTGAATTTGGCATTTGCAAGACAGATGGGGGAACTCAAAAAGCTGGTAGAGGAGGGAAAGATAAAGTATATTGGATTATCTGAAGCTAGCGTTGACACAATAAGAAGGGCTCATGCTGTTCATCCTATCACAGCATTAGAAATGGAGTATTCTCTCTGGACTCGCGAGATCGAAGAAGATATAATTCCAGTCTGCAGGTTTGGTGGCATTTAATTAGCTCTCTGGTGCTTGTTGCAGTTGATTAAGTAGAAATAATATAAGTTTCTTCTCTTTTCTCAGAGAGCTTGGTATTGGGATAGTGGCTTATAGTCCTCTGGGTCGAGGTTTCTTTGGTGGCAAGGCAACTGTGGAGAGCTTACCAGCTGAAAGTCTTTTGGTATAATACTAATAATGAAAACTATGAATCTTTATATCTCATTTCTTAAAGATCTCCTTCTTAATTCGTATTGATAATCTTTTTGTTCACAGCATATGCATCCAAGATTCACAGGGGATAATTTAGAGAAGAACAAGCTTGTATACACCCGATTCGAAGACTTGGCTAGAAAGCATGGGTGCACCCCTCCTCAGTTAGCTCTGGCATGGGTACTTCATCAAGGAGAAGACATAGTTCCAATCCCTGGTTTGTTCTTCAGGCTCAACATGTCCTAAAATTATGACAGAAAAGTTACAATGCCCATATTTATGTTTTTATGACTTGTGTTTTACAGGGACAACAAAGATTAAAAACCTTGTAAACAACATTGGATCCTTGACAGTGAAGCTCACACAAGATGATCTGAAAGAAATCTGTGATATAGTGCCTATTGAAGAAGTGAGTGGCCAAAGAGAATATGATGTCTTTGCTGATTACTGCTATAATAAGCTTGCAAATACCCCAAGAAAGTGATTAACTAAATGTAAAGCCGAAGTGATACCATTGCTAATTTGCTAGCTAAACCATGAAAATGACTTGAATACTGTGATTTGAAATTACTTAATAATCATCACCATCATAATAATAATAATCTGATCCATTATGTGGGTTTTCTTGCCTTGGCTTTCGTTGAATATCTCAAGGGTACTGGAACACTTTTCTACTACTAATCAAAGTGATTAATGAATCACTAATAATTTTGGTTTTCCCATTTCCCTATTTATGTATTTTGAGGTT